>CM043011.1:17541929-17639912 GCA_023678885.1 Pogostemon cablin
GTTTCGTTGCATATTTACTTCATTTTGATGCATATTTACTTCATTACGATCAATATTTTCTCCGTTCGATGCATATTTACTTCATTTTGATGCATATTTACTTCATTACATTCAACATTTTCTCCGTTTCGAAGCATATTTACTTCATTTTGAGGCATATTTGCTTCATTACGATCAACATTTCCTTCGTTTTGGTGCATATTTACTTCATTTTGATGCATATTTACTTCATTACGATCAATATTTCCTTCATTTTGATGCACATTTACTTCATTACGATCAACATTTTCTCCGGTTTGATGCATATTTACTTCATTACGATCAATATTTTCTCCGTTTCGATGCATATTTACTTCATTTTAGTGCATATTTAATTCATTACGAACAACATTTCCTTCATTTCGATGCATATTTATATCATTTTGATGCATATTTACTTCATTACGATCAACATTCCTTTGTTTCGATGCATATTTACTTCATTTTGATGCATATTTACATCATTGCGATAAATATTTTCTTCGTTTCGATGCATATTTACTTCATTTTGATGCATATTTACTTCATTACGATCAACATTTTCTCCGTTTCGATGCATATTTACTTCATTTTGATGCATATTTACTTCATTACGATCAACATTTCCTTCGTTTCGATGCATATTTACTTCATTTTGATGCATCTTTACTTCATTACGATCAACATTTCTTCGTTTTGATGCATATTTACTTCATTTTGATGCATATTTACTTCATTACGATCAATATTTACTTCATTTTGATGCATATTTACTTCATTATGATCAATATTTCCTTTGTTTCGATGCATATTTATTTCATTTTGATGCATATGTACTTCATTATGATCAACATTTCTTTCGTTTTGATGCATATTTACTATATTTTGATGCGTATTTACTTCATTACGATCAATATTTTCTCCGTTTTGATGCATATTTACTTCATTTTGATGCATATTTACTTCATTACGATCAATATTTTCTTCGTTTCGATGCATATTTACTTCATTTTGATGCATATTTACTTCATTACGATCAACATTTCTTTCGTTTCGATGCATATTTACTTCATTTTGATGCATTTACTTCATTACGATCAATATTTCCTTCGCTTCGATGCATATTTACTTCATTTTGATGCATATGTGCTTCATTATGATCAACATTTCATTCGTTTCGATGCATATTTACTTCATTTTGATGCATTTACTTCATTACGATCAACATTTCCTTCGTTTCGATGCATATTTACTTCATTTTGATGCATATTTACTTCATTACGATCAACATTTCCTTCGTTTCGATGCATATTTACTTTATTTTGACGCATATTTACTTCATTACGATCAACATTTCCTTTGTTTCGATGCATATTTACTTCATTTTGATGCATATTTACTTTATTACGATCAACATTTCCTTCGTTTTGATGCATATTTATTTCATTTTGATGCATATGAACAACATTTTCTCCGTTTCGATGCATATTTACTTAATTTTGATGCATATTTACTTTATTACGATCAACATTTCCTTCATTTTGATGCATATTTACTTCATTTTGATGCATATTTACTTCATTACGATTAATATTTTCTTCGTTTCGATGCATATTTACTTCATTTTGATGCATATTTACTTCATTACGATCAACATTTCCTTCGTTTTGATGCATATTTACTTCATTATGATCAACATTTCCTTCGTTTCGATGCATATTTACTTCATTTTGATGCATTTACTTCATTACG
The DNA here is from genome assembly GCA_023678885.1 of Pogostemon cablin. NCBI lineage: Eukaryota > Viridiplantae > Streptophyta > Magnoliopsida > Lamiales > Lamiaceae > Pogostemon > Pogostemon cablin. The sequence goes on from CM043011.1 coordinate 17,543,700, forward strand.
ATCAATATTTCCTTCGCTTCGATGCATATTTACTTCATTTTGATGCATATGTGCTTCATTATGATCAACATTTCATTCGTTTCGATGCATATTTACTTCATTTTGATGCATTTACTTCATTACGATCAACATTTCCTTCGTTTCGATGCATATTTACTTCATTTTGATGCATATTTACTTCATTACGATCAACATTTCCTTCGTTTCGATGCATATTTACTTTATTTTGATGCATATTTACTTCATTACGATCAACATTTCCTTCGTTTCGATGCATATTTACTTCATTTTGATGCATATTTACTTCATTACGATCAACATTTTCTCCGTTTCGATGCATATTTACTTCATTTTGATGCATATTTACTTCATTACAATCAACATTTCCTTGGTTTCGTTGCATATTTACTTCATTTTGATGCATATTTACTTCATTACGATCAATATTTTCTCCGTTTCGATGCATATTTACTTCATTTTGATGCATATTTACTTCATTACATTCAACATTTCCTCCGTTTCGATACATATTTACTTCATTTGATGCATATTTGCTTCATTACGATCAACATTTTCTTCGTTTCGGTGCATATTTACTTCATTTTGATGCATATTTACTTCATTACGATCAATATTTCCTTCATTTTGATGCACATTTACTTTAATACGATCAACATTTCCTCCGTTTTGATGCATATTTACTTCATTACGATCAATATTTTCTCCGTTTCGATGCATATTTACTTCATTTTAGTGCATATTTAATTCATTACGAACAACATTTCCTTCATTTCGATGCATATTTATATAATTTTGATGCATATTTACTTAATTACGATCAACATTCCTTTGTTTCGATGCATATTTACTTCATTTTGATGCATATTTACTTCATTGCGATAAATATTTTCTTCGTTTCGATGCATATCTACTTCATTTTGATGCATATTTACTTCATTACGATCAACATTTTCTCCGTTTCGATGCATATTTACTTCATTTTGATGCATATTTACTTCATTACGATCAACATTTCCTTCGTTTCGATGCATATTTACTTGATTTTGATGCATCTTTACTTCATTACGATCAACATTTCTTCGTTTTGATGCATATTTACTTCATTTTGATGCATATTTACTTCATTATAATCAATATTTACTTCATTTTGATGCATATTTACTTCATTATGATCAATATTTCCTTTGTTTCGATGCATATTTATTTCATTTTGATGCATATGTACTTCATTATGATCAACATTTCTTTCGTTTTGATGCATATTTACTATATTTTGATGCGTATTTACTTCATTACGATTAATATTTTCTCCGTTTTGATGCATATTTACTTCATTTTGATGCATATTTACTTCATTACGATCAATATTTTATTCGTTTCGATGCATATTTACTTCATTTTGACGCATATTTACTTCATTACGATCAACATTTCCTTCGTTTCGATGCATATTTACTTCATTTTGATGCATTTACTTCATTACGATCAACATTTCCTTCGCTTCGATGCATATTTACTTCATTTTTATGCATATGTGCTTCATTATGATCAACATTTCATTCGTTTCGATGCATATTTACTTCATTTTGATGCATTTACTTCATTACGATCAACATTTCCTTCGTTTCGATGCATATTTACTTCATTTTGATGCATATTTACTTCATTACGATCAACATTTCCTTCGTTTCGATGCATATTTACTTCATTACGATCAACATTTCCTTCGTTTCGATGCATATTTACTTCATTTTGATGCATATTTACTTCATTACGATCAACATTTCCTTCGTTTCGATGCATATTTACTTTATTTTGATGCATATTTACTTCATTACGATCAACATTTCCTTCATTTGATGCATATTTACTTCATTACGATCAACATTTCCTCCGTTTTGATACATATTTACTTCATTACGATCAATATTTCCTTCATTTTGATGCATATTTACTTCATTACGATCAATATTTCCTTCGTTTCGATGCATATTTACATCATTTTGATGCATATTTACTTCATTATGATCAACATTTCCTTCATTTCGATGCATATTTATTTCATTTTGATTCATATGTACTTCATTATGATCAACATTGCATTCGTTTCGATGCATATTTACTTCATTTTGATGCATTTACTTCATTACAATCAACATTTCCTTCGTTTCGATGCATATTTACTTCATTTTGATGCATATTTACTTTATTACGATCAACATTTCCTTCGTTTTGATGCATAATTACTTCATTTTGATGCATATTTTCTTCATTACGATCAACATTTCCTTCGTTTCGATACATATTTACTTCATTTTGATGCATTTACTTCACTACGATCAATATTTCCTTCGTTTCGATGCATATTTACTTCATTTTGATGCATATTTACTTCATTACGATCAACATTTCCTTCGTTTCGATGCATATTTACTTTATTTTGATGCATATTTACTTCATTACGATCAACATTTCCTTCGTTTCAATGCATATTTACTTCATTTTGATGCATATTTACTTTATTACGATCAACATTTCCTTCGTTTTGATGCATATTTATTTCATTTTGATGCATATTTACTTCATTATGAACAACATTTTCTCCGTTTCGATGCATATTTTTAATGTATATTTACTTCATTACGATCAGCATTTCCTTCGTTTCGATGCATATTTGCTTAATTTTGATGCATATTTACTTTATTACGATCAACATTTCCTTCATTTTGATCCATATTTACTTCATTTTGATGCATATTTACTTCATTACGATTAATATTTCCTTCGTTTCGATGCATATTTACTTCATTTTGATGCATATTTACTTCATTACGATCAACATTTCCTTCGTTTTGATGCATATTTACTTCATTACGATCAACATTTTCTCCGTTCCGATGCATATTTACTTCATTTTGATGCATATTTACTTCATTACAATCAACATTTCCTTGGTTTCGTTGCATATTTACTTCATTTTGATGCATATTTACTTCATTACGATCAATATTTTCTCCGTTCGATGCATATTTACTTCATTTTGATGCATATTTACTTCATTACATTCAACATTTCCTCCGTTTCGATACATATTTACTTCATTTTGATGCATATTTGCTTCATTACGATCAACATTTTCTTCGTTTCGGTGCATATTTACTTCATTTTGATGCATATTTACTTCATTACGATCAATATTTCCTTCATTTTGATGCACATTTACTTTATTACGATCAACATTTCCTCCGTTTTGATGCATATTTACTTCATTACGATCAATATTTTCTCCGTTTCGATGCATATTTACTTCATTTTAGTGCATATTTAATTCATTACGAACAACATTTCCTTCATTTCGATGCATATTTATATCATTTTGATGCATATTTACTTCATTACGATCAACATTCCTTTGTTTCGATGCATATTTACTTCATTTTGATGCATATTTACGTCATTGCGATTAATATTTTCTTCGTTTCGATGCATATTTACTTCATTTTGATGCATATTTACTTCATTACGATCAACATTTTCTCCGTTTCGATGCATATTTACTTCATTTTGATGCATATTTACTTCATTACGATCAACATTTCCTTCGTTTCGATGCATATTTACTTGATTTTGATGCATCTTTACTTCACTACGATCAACATTTCTTCGTTTTGATGCATATTTACTTCATTTTGATGCATATTTACTTCATTACGATCAATATTTACTTAATTTTGATGCATATTTACTTCATTATGATCAATATTTCCTTTGTTTCGATGCATATTTATTTCATTTTGATGCATATGTACTTCATTATGATCAACATTTCTTTCGTTTTGATGCATATTTACTATATTTTGATGCGTATTTACTTCATTACGATCAATATTTTCTCCGTTTTGATGCATATTTACTTCATTTTGATGCATATTTACTTTATTACGATCAATATTTTCTTCGTTTCGATGCATATTTACTTCATTTTGATGCATATTTACTTCATTACGATCAACATTTCCTTCGTTTCGATGCATATTTACTTCATTTTGATGCATTTACTTCATTACGATCAATATTTCCTTCGCTTCGATGCATATTTACTTCATTTTGATGCATATGTGCTTCATTATGATCAACATTTCATTCGTTTCGATGCATATTTACTTCATTTTGATGCATTTACTTCATTACGATCAACATTTCCTTCGTTTCGATGCATATTTACTTCATTTTGATGCATATTTACTTCATTACGATCAACATTTCCTTCGTTTCGATGCATATTTACTTTATTTTGATGCATATTTACTTCATTACGATCAACATTTCCTTCGTTTCGATGCATATTTACTTCATTTTGATGCATATTTACTTTATTACGATCAACATTTCCTTCGTTTTGATGCATATTTATTTCATTTTGATGCATATGAACAACATTTTCTCCGTTTCGATGCATATTTTTAATGTATATTTACTTCATTACGATCAGCATTTCCTTCGTTTCGATGCATATTTACTTAATTTTGATGCATATTTACTTTATTACGATCAACATTTCCTTCATTTTGATGCATATTTACTTCATTATGATTAATATTTCCTTCGTTTCGATGCATATTTACTTCATTTTGATGCATATTTACTTCATTACGATCAACATTTCCTTCGTTTTGATGCATATTTACTTCATTATGATCAACATTTCCTTCGTTTCGATGCATATTTACTTCATTTTGATGCATTTACTTCATTACGATCAATATTTCCTTCGCTTCGATGCATATTTACTTCATTTTGATGCATATGTGCTTCATTATGATCAACATTTCATTCGTTTCGATGCATATTTACTTCATTTTGATGCATTTACTTCATTACGATCAACATTTCCTTCGTTTCGATGCATATTTACTTCATTTTGATGCATATTTACTTCATTACGATCAACATTTCCTTCGTTTCGATGCATATTTACTTTATTTTGATGCATATTTACTTCATTACGATCAACATTTCCTTCGTTTCGATGCATATTTACTTCATTTTGATGCATATTTACTTTATTACGATCAACATTTCCTTCGTTTTGATGCATATTTATTTCATTTTGATGCATATGAACAACATTTTCTCCGTTTTGATGCATATTTTTAATGTATATTTACTTCATTACGATCAGCATTTCCTTCGTTTCGATGCATATTTACTTAATTTTGATGCATATTTACTTTATTACGATCAACATTTCCTTCATTTTGATGCATATTTACTTCATTTTGATGCATATTTACTTCATTACGATTAATATTTCCTTCGTTTCGATGCATATTTACTTCATTTTGATGCATATTTACTTCATTACGATCAACATTTCCTTCGTTTTGATGCATATTTACTTCATTATGATCAACATTTCCTTCGTTTCGATGCATATTTATTTCATTTTGATGCATATGTACTTCATTATGATCAACATTTAATTCGTTTCGATGCATATTTACTTCATTTTGATGCATATTTACTTCATTACGATTAACATTTCCTTCGTTTCGATGCATATTTACTTTATTTTGATGCATATTTACTTCATTACGATCAACATTTCCTTCATTTCGATGCATATTTACTTCATTTTGATGCATATTTACTTCATTACGATCAATATTTTCTCCGTTTCGATGCATATTTACTTCATTTTGATGCATATTTATTTCATTACAATCAACATTTCCTTGGTTTCGTTGCATATTTACTTCATTTTGATTCATATTTACTTCATTACGATCAATATTTTCTCCATTTCGATTCATATTTACTTCATTTTGATGCATATTTACTTCATTACATTCAATATTTTCTCCGTTTTGATGAATATTTACTTCATTTTGATGCATATTTACTTCATTACGATCAACATTTCCTTCGTTTCGATGCATATTTACTTTATTTTGATGCATATTTACTTCATTACGATCAACATTTCCTTCATTTGATGCATATTTACTTCATTACGATCAACATTTCCTCCGTTTTGATACATATTTACTTCATTACGATCAACATTTCCTTCATTTTGATGCATATTTACTTCATTACGATCAATATTTCCTTCGTTTCGATGCATATTTACATCATTTTGATGCATATTTACTTCATTATGATCAACATTTCCTTCGTTTCGATGCATATTTATTTCATTTTGATGCATATGTACTTCATTATGATCAACATTGCATTCGTTTCGATGCATATTTACTTCATTTTGATGCATTTACTTCATTACAATCAACATTTCCTTCGTTTCGATGCATATTTACTTCATTTTGATGCATATTTACTTTATTACGATCAACATTTCCTTCGTTTTGATGCATAATTACTTCATTTTGATGCATATTTTCTTCATTACGATCAACATTTCCTTCGTTTCGATACATATTTACTTCATTTTGATGCATAATTACTTCATTACGATCAACATTTCCTTCGTTTCGATGCACATTTACATAATTTTGATGCATATTTACTTCATTATGATCAACATTTCCTTCGTTTCGATGCATATTTATTTCATTTTGATGCATATGTACTTCATTATGATCAACATATTTACTTCATTTGATGCATTTACTTCATTACGATCAACATTTCCTTCATTTCGATGCATATTTACTTCATTTTGATGCATATTTACTTTATTACGATCAACATTTCCTTCATTTTGATCCATATTTACTTCATTTTGATGCATATTTACTTCATTACGATTAATATTTCCTTCGTTTCGATGCATATTTACTTCATTTTGATGCATATTTACTTCATTACGATCAACATTTCCTTCGTTTTGATGCATATTTACTTCATTACGATCAACATTTTCTCCGTTCCGATGCATATTTACTTCATTTTGATGCATATTTACTTCATTACAATCAACATTTCCTTGGTTTCGTTGCATATTTACTTCATTTTGATGCATATTTACTTCATTACGATCAATATTTTCTCCGTTCGATGCATATTTACTTCATTTTGATGCATATTTACTTCATTACATTCAACATTTCCTCCGTTTCGATACATATTTACTTCATTTTGATGCATATTTGCTTCATTACGATCAACATTTTCTTCGTTTCGGTGCATATTTACTTCATTTTGATGCATATTTACTTCATTACGATCAATATTTCCTTCATTTTGATGCACATTTACTTTATTACGATCAACATTTCCTCCGTTTTGATGCATATTTACTTCATTACGATCAATATTCTCTCCGTTTCGATGCATATTTACTTCATTTTAGTGCATATTTAATTCATTACGAACAACATTTCCTTCATTTCGATGCATATTTATATCATTTTGATGCATATTTACTTCATTACGATCAACATTCCTTTGTTTCGATGCATATTTACTTCATTTTGATGCATATTTACGTCATTGCGATTAATATTTTCTTCGTTTCGATGCATATTTACTTCATTTTGATGCATATTTACTTCATTACGATCAACATTTTCTCCGTTTCGATGCATATTTACTTCATTTTGATGCATATTTACTTCATTACGATCAACATTTCCTTCGTTTCGATGCATATTTACTTGATTTTGATGCATCTTTACTTCACTACGATCAACATTTCTTCGTTTTGATGCATATTTACTTCATTTTGATGCATATTTACTTCATTACGATCAATATTTACTTAATTTTGATGCATATTTACTTCATTATGATCAATATTTCCTTTGTTTCGATGCATATTTATTTCATTTTGATGCATATGTACTTCATTATGATCAACATTTCTTTCGTTTTGATGCATATTTACTATATTTTGATGCGTATTTACTTCATTACGATCAATATTTTCTCCGTTTTGATGCATATTTACTTCATTTTGATGCATATTTACTTTATTACGATCAATATTTTCTTCGTTTCGATGCATATTTACTTCATTTTGATGCATATTTACTTCATTACGATCAACATTTCCTTCGTTTCGATGCATATTTACTTCATTTTGATGCATTTACTTTATTACGATCAACATTTCCTTCGTTTTGATGCATATTTACTTCATTTTGATGCATATGTGCTTCATTATGATCAACATTTCATTCGTTTCGATGCATATTTACTTCATTTTGATGCATTTACTTCATTACGATCAACATTTCCTTCGTTTCGATGCATATTTACTTCATTTTGATGCATATTTACTTCATTACGATCAACATTTCCTTCGTTTCGATGCATATTTACTTTATTTTGATGCATATTTACTTCATTACGATCAACATTTCCTTCGTTTCGATGCATATTTACTTCATTTTGATGCATATTTACTTTATTACGATCAACATTTCCTTCGTTTTGATGCATATTTATTTCATTTTGATGCATATGAACAACATTTTCTCCGTTTCGATGCATATTTTTAATGTATATTTACTTCATTACGATCAACATTTCCTTCGTTTCGATGCATATTTACTTAATTTTGATGCATATTTACTTTATTACGATCAACATTTCCTTCATTTTGATGCATATTTACTTCATTTTGATGCATATTTACTTCATTATGATTAATATTTCCTTCGTTTCGATGCATATTTACTTCATTTTGATGCATATTTACTTCATTACGATCAACATTTCCTTCGTTTTGATGCATATTTACTTCATTATGATCAACATTTCCTTCGTTTCGATGCATATTTACTTCATTTTGATGCATTTACTTCATTACGATCAATATTTCCTTCGCTTCGATGCATATTTACTTCATTTTGATGCATATGTGCTTCATTATGATCAACATTTCATTCGTTTCGATGCATATTTACTTCATTTTGATGCATTTACTTCATTACGATCAACATTTCCTTCGTTTCGATGCATATTTACTTCATTTTGATGCATATTTACTTCATTACGATCAACATTTCCTTCGTTTCGATGCATATTTACTTTATTTTGATGCATATTTACTTCATTACGATCAACATTTCCTTCGTTTCGATGCATATTTACTTCATTTTGATGCATATTTACTTTATTACGATCAACATTTCCTTCGTTTTGATGCATATTTATTTCATTTTGATGCATATGAACAACATTTTCTCCGTTTTGATGCATATTTTTAATGTATATTTACTTCATTACGATCAGCATTTCCTTCGTTTCGATGCATATTTACTTAATTTTGATGCATATTTACTTTATTACGATCAACATTTCCTTCATTTTGATGCATATTTACTTCATTTTGATGCATATTTACTTCATTACGATTAATATTTCCTTCGTTTCGATGCATATTTACTTCATTTTGATGCATATTTACTTCATTACGATCAACATTTCCTTCGTTTTGATGCATATTTACTTCATTATGATCAACATTTCCTTCGTTTCGATGCATATTTATTTCATTTTGATGCATATGTACTTCATTATGATCAACATTTAATTCGTTTCGATGCATATTTACTTCATTTTGATGCATATTTACTTCATTACGATTAACATTTCCTTCGTTTCGATGCATATTTACTTTATTTTGATGCATATTTACTTCATTACGATCAACATTTCCTTCATTTCGATGCATATTTACTTCATTTTGATGCATATTTACTTCATTACGATCAATATTTTCTCCGTTTCGATGCATATTTACTTCATTTTGATGCATATTTATTTCATTACAATCAACATTTCCTTGGTTTCGTTGCATATTTACTTCATTTTGATTCATATTTACTTCATTACGATCAATATTTTCTCCATTTCGATTCATATTTACTTCATTTTGATGCATATTTACTTCATTACATTCAATATTTTCTCCGTTTTGATGAATATTTACTTCATTTTGATGCATATTTACTTCATTACGATCAACATTTCCTTCGTTTCGATGCATATTTACTTTATTTTGATGCATATTTACTTCATTACGATCAACATTTCCTTCATTTGATGCATATTTACTTCATTACGATCAACATTTCCTCCTTTTTGATGCATATTTACTTCATTACGATCAACATTTCCTTCATTTTGATGCATATTTACTTCATTACGATCAATATTTTCTTCGTTTCGATGCATATTTACATCATTTTGATGCATATTTACTTCATTATGATCAACATTTCCTTCGTTTCGATGCATATTTATTTCATTTTGATGCATATGTACTTCATTATGATCAACATTGCATTCGTTTCGATGCATATTTACTTCATTTTGATGCATTTACTTCATTACAATCAACATTTCCTTCGTTTCGATGCATATTTACTTCATTTTGATGCATATTTACTTTATTACGATCAACATTTCCTTCGTTTTGATGCATAATTACTTCATTTTGATGCATATTTTCTTCATTACGATCAACATTTCCTTCGTTTCGATACATATTTACTTCATTTTGATGCATAATTACTTCATTACGATCAACATTTCCTTCGTTTCGATGCACATTTACATAATTTTGATGCATATTTACTTCATTATGATCAACATTTCCTTCGTTTCGATGCATATTTATTTCATTTTGATGCATATGTACTTCATTATGATCAACATATTTACTTCATTTGATGCATTTACTTCATTACGATCAACATTTCCTTCATTTCGATGCATATTTACTTCATTTTGATGCATATTTACTTTATTACGATCAACATTTCCTTCGTTTTGATGCATATTTACTTCATTTTGATGCATATTTACTTCATTACGATCAACATTTCCTTCGTTTCGATGCATATTTACTTCATTTTGATGCATAATTACTTCATTACGATCAACATTTCCTTCGTTTCGATGCATATTTACATCATTTTGATGCATATTTACTTCATTATGATCAACATTTCCTTCGTTTCGATGCATATTTATTTCATTTTGATGCATATGTACTTCATTATGATAAACATTTCATTCGTTTCGATGCATATTTACTTCATTTTGATGCATATTTACTTCATTACGATCAACATTTCCTTTGTTTCAATGCATATTTACTTTATTTTAATGCATATTTACTTCATTACGATCAACATTTCCTTCGTTTCGATGCATATTTACTTTATTTTGATGCATATTTACTTCATTACGATCAACATTTTCTCCGTTTCGATGCATATTTACTTCATTTTGATGCATATTTACTTCATTACAATCAACATTTCCTTGGTTTCGTTGCATATTTACTTCATTTTGATGCATATTTACTTCATTACGATCAATATTTTCTCTGTTTCGATGCATATTTACTTCATTTTGATGCATATTTACTTCATTACATTCAACATTTCCTCCGTTTCGATGCATATTTACTTCATTTTGATGCATATTTACTTCATTACATTCAACATTTCCTCCGTTTCGATGCATATTTATTTCATTTTGATGCATATGTACTTCATTATGATCAACATTTAATTCATTTCGATGCATATTTACTTCATTTTGATGCATATTTACTTCATTACGATTAACATTTCCTTCGTTTCGATGCATATTTACTTTATTTTGATGCATATTTACTTCACTACGATCAATATTTCCTTCGTTTCGATGCATATTTACTTCATTTTGATGCATATTTACTTCATTACGATCAACATTTCCTTCGTTTCGATGCATATTTACTTTATTTTGATGCATATTTACTTTATTACGATCAACATTTCCTTCATTTTGATCCATATTTACTTCATTTTGATGCATATTTACTTCATTACGATTAATATTTTCTTCGTTTCGATGCATATTTACTTCATTTTGATGCATATTTACTTCATTACGATCAACATTTCCTTCGTTTTGATGCATATTTACTTCATTATGATCAACATTTCCTTCGTTTCGATGCATATTTATTTCATTTTGATGCATATGTACTTCATTATGATCAACATTTAATTCGTTACGATGTATATTTACTTCATTTTGATGCATCTTTACTTCATTATGATTAACATTTCCTTCGTTTCGATGCATATTTACTTTATTTTGATGCATATTTACTTCATTACGATCAACATTTCCTTCGTTTCGATGCATATTTACTTCATTTTGATGCATATTTACTTCATTACGATCAATATTTTCTCCGTTTCGATGGATATTTACTTCATTTTGATGCATATTTATTTCATTACAATCAACATTTCCTTGGTTTCGTTGCATATTTACTTCATTTTGATTCATATTTACTTCATTACGATCAATATTTTCTCCGTTTCGATTCATATTTACTTCATTTTGATGCATATTTACTTCATTACATTCAATATTTTCTCCGTTTTGATGAATATTTACTTCATTTTGATGCATATTTACTTCATTACGATCAACATTTCCTTCGTTTCGATGCATATTTACTTTATTTTGATGCATATTTACTTCATTACGATCAACATTTCCTTCATTTGATGCATATTTACTTCATTACGATCAACATTTCCTCCGTTTTGATACATATTTACTTCATTACGATCAACATTTCCTTCATTTTGATGCATATTTACTTCATTACGATTAATATTTCCTTCGTTTCGATGCATATTTACATTATTTTGATGCATATTTACTTCATTATGATCAACATTTCCTTCGTTTCGATGCATATTTATTTCATTTTGATGCATATGTACTTCATTATGATCAACATTGCATTCGTTTCGATGCATATTTACTTCATTTTGATGCATTTACTTCATTACAATCAACATTTCCTTCGTTTCGATGCATATTTACTTCATTTTGATGCATATTTACTTTATTACGATCAACATTTCCTTCGTTTTGATGCATAATTACTTCATTTTGATGCATATTTTCTTCATTACGATCAACATTTCCTTCGTTTCAATACATATTTACTTCATTTTGATGCATAATTACTTCATTACGATCAACATTTCCTTCGTTTCGATGCACATTTACATCATTTTGATGCATATTTACTTCATTATGATCAACATTTCCTTCGTTTCGATGCATATTTATTTCATTTTGATGCATATGTACTTCATTATGATCAACATATTTACTTCATTTTGATGCATTTACTTCATTACGATCAACATTTCCTTCATTTCGATGCATATTTACTTCATTTTGATGCATATTTACTTTATTACGATCAACATTTCCTTCGTTTTGATGCATATTTACTTCATTTTGATGCATATTTACTTCATTACGATCAACTTTTCCTTCGTTTCGATGCATATTTACTTCATTACGATCAACATTTCCTTCGTTTCGATGCATATTTACATCATTTTGATGCATATTTACTTCATTGTGATCAACATTTCCTTCGTTTCGATGCATATTTATTTCATTTTGATGCATATGTACTTCATTATGATCAACATTTCATTCGTTTCAATGCATATTTACTTCATTTTGATGCATATTTACTTCATTACGATCAACATTTCCTTTGTTTCAATGCATATTTACTTTATTTTAATGCATATTTACTTCATTACGATCAACATTTCCTTCGTTTCGATGCATATTTACTTCATTTTGATGCATATTTACTTCATTATGATCAACATTTTCTCCGTTTCGATGCATATTTACTTCATTTTGATGCATATTTACTTCATTACAATCAACATTTCCTTGGTTTCGTTGCATATTTACTTCATTTTGATGCATATTTACTTCATTACGATCAATATTTTCTCTGTTTCGATGCATATTTACTTCATTTTGATGCATATTTACTTCATTACATTCAACATTTCCTCTGTTCCGATGCATATTTAATTCATTTTGATGCATATTTACTTTATTACATTCAACATTTCCTCCGTTTCGATGCATATTTACTTCATTTTGATGCATATTTACTTCATTACGATCAACATTTCCTTCGTTTCGATGCATATTTACTTCATATTGATGCATATTTACATCATTACGATCAATATTTCCTTCATTTTGATGCACATTTACTTCCTTATGATCAACATTTCCTCCGTTTTGATGCATATTTACTTCATTACGATCAATATTATCTCCGTTTCGATGCATATTTACTTCATTTTGGTGCATATTTAATTCATTACGAACAATATTTCCTTCATTTCGATGCATATTTATATCATTTTGATGCATATTTACTTCATTACGATCAACATTCCCTTTGTTTCGATGCATATTTACTTCATTGTGATCAACATTTTCTTCGTTTCGATGCATACTTACTTTATTTTGATGCATATTTACTTCATAACGATCAATATTTTCTCCGTTTCGATGCATATTTAATTCATTTTGATGCATATTTACTTCATTACAATCAATATTTCCTTCGTTTCGATACATATTTACTTCATTTTGATGCATATTTACTTCATTACGATCAACATTTCCTTCATTTCGATGCATATTTACTTCATTTTGATGCATCTTTACTTCATTACGATCAATATTTCTTCGTTTTGATGCATATTTACTTCATTTTGATGCATATTTACTTCATTACGATCAATATTCACTTCATTTTGATGCATATTTACTTCATTTTGATGCATATTTACTTCATTTTGATGCATATTTACTTCATTACGATCAACATTTCCTTCGTTTCGATGCATATTTACTTCATATTGATGCATGTTTACATCATTACGATCAATATTTCCTTCATTTTGATGCACATTTACTTCCTTATGATCAACATTTCCTCCGTTTTGATGCATATTTACTTCATTACGATCAATATTATCTCCGTTTCGATGCATATTTACTTCATTTTGGTGCATATTTAATTCATTACGAACAATATTTCCTTCATTTCGATGCATATTTATATCATTTTGATGCATATTTACTTCATTACGATCAACATTCCCTTTGTTTCGATGCATATTTACTTCATTGTGATCAACATTTTCTTCGTTTCGATGCATACTTACTTTATTTTGATGCATATTTACTTCATAACGATCAATATTTTCTCCGTTTCGATGCATATTTAATTCATTTTGATGCATATTTACTTCATTACAATCAATATTTCCTTCGTTTCGATACATATTTACTTCATTTTGATGCATATTTACTTCATTACGATCAACATTTTCTTCGTTTCGATGCATATTTACTTCATTTTGATGCATATTTACTTCATTACGATCAATATTTTCTCCGTTTCGATGCATATTTACTTCATTTTGATGCATATTTATTTCATTACAATCAACATTTCCTTGGTTTCGTTGCATATTTACTTCATGTTGATTCATATTTACTTCATTACGATCAATATTTTCTCCGTTTCGATTCATATTTACTTCATTTTGATGTATATTTACTTCATTACATTCAATATTTTCTCCGTTTTGATGAATATTTACTTCATTTTGATGCATATTTACTTCATTACGATCAACATTTCCTTCGTTTCGATGCATATTTACTTTATTTTGATGCATATTTACTTCATTACGATCAACATTTCCTTCATTTGGTGCATATTTACTTCATTACGATCAACATTTCCTCCGTTTTGATACATATTTACTTCATTACGATCAACATTTCCTTCATTTTGATGCATATTTACTTCATTACGATCAATATTTCCTTCGTTTCGATGCATATTTACATTATTTTGATGCATATTTACTTCATTATGATCAACATTTCCTTCGTTTCGATGCATATTTATTTCATTTTGATGCATATGTACTTCATTATGATCAACATTGCATTCGGTTCGATGCATATTTACTTCATTTTGATGCATTTACTTCATTACAATCAACATTTCCTTCGTTTCGATGCATATTTCTTCATTTTGATGCATATTTACTTTATTACGATCAACATTTCCTTCGTTTTGATGCATAATTACTTCATTTTGATGCATATTTTCTTCATTACGATCAACATTTCCTTCGTTTCAATACATATTTACTTCATTTTGATGCATAATTACTTCATTACGATCAACATTTACTTCGTTTCGATGCACATTTACATCATTTTGATGCATATTTACTTCATTATGATCAACATTTCCTTCGTTTCGATGCATATTTATTTCATTTTGATGCATATGTACTTCATTATGATCAACATATTTACTTCATTTTGATGCATTTACTTCATTACGATCAACATTTCCTTCATTTCGATGCATATTTACTTCATTTTGATGCATATTTACTTTATTACGATCAACATTTCCTTCGTTTTGATGCATATTTACTTCATTTTGATGCATATTTACTTCATTACGATCAACTTTTCCTTCGTTTCGATGCATATTTACTTCATTACGATCAACATTTCCTTCGTTTCGATGCATATTTACATCATTTTGATGCATATTTACTTCATTATGATCAACATTTCCTTCGTTTCGATGCATATTTATTTCATTTTGATGCATATGTACTTCATTATGATCAACATTTCATTCGTTTCAATGCATATTTACTTCATTTTGATGCATATTTACTTCATTACGATCAACATTTCCTTTGTTTCAATGCATATTTACTTTATTTTAATGCATATTTACTTCATTACGATCAACATTTCCTTCGTTTCGATGCATATTTACTTCATTTTGATGCATATTTACTTCATTATGATCAACATTTTCTCCGTTTCGATGCATATTTACTTCATTTTGATGCATATTTACTTCATTACAATCAACATTTCCTTGGTTTCGTTGCATATTTACTTCATTTTGATGCATATTTACTTCATTACGATCAATATTTTCTCTGTTTCGATGCATATTTACTTCATTTTGATGCATATTTACTTCATTACATTCAACATTTCCTCTGTTCCGATGCATATTTACTTCATTTTGATGCATATTTACTTTATTACATTCAACATTTCCTCCGTTTCGATGCATATTTACTTCATTTTGATGCATATTTACTTCATTACGATCAACATTTCCTTCATTTCGATGCATATTTATATCATTTTGATGCATATTTACTTCATTACGATCAACATTCCCTTTGTTTCGATGCATATTTACTTCATTGTGATCAACATTTTCTTCGTTTCGATGCATACTTACTTTATTTTGATGCATATTTACTTCATAACGATCAATATTTTCTCCGTTTCGATGCATATTTAATTCATTTTGATGCATATTTACTTCATTACAATCAATATTTCCTTCGTTTCGATACATATTTACTTCATTTTGATGCATATTTACTTCATTACAATCAACATTTCCTTCATTTCGATGCATATTTACTTCATTTTGATGCATCTTTACTTCATTACAATCAATATTTCCTTTGTTTCGATGCATATTTATTTCATTTTGATGCATATGTACTTCATTATGATCAACATTTCTTTCGTTTCGATGCATATTTACTACATTTTGATGCGTATTTACTTCATTACGATCAACATTTTCTCCGTTTTGATGAATATTTACGTCATTTTGATGCATATTTACTTCATTACGATCAATATTTTCTACGTTTTGATGCATATTTACTTCATTTTGATGCGTATTTACTTCATTACGATCAATATTTTATTCGTTTCGATGCATATTTACTTCATTTTGATGCATATTTACTTCATTACGATCAATATTTCCTTCGTTTCGATGCATATTTACTTCATTTTGATGCATTTACTTCATTACGATCAACATTTCCTTCGCTTAGATGCATATTTACTTCATTTTGATGCATATTTATTTCATTACAATCAACATTTCCTTGGTTTCGTTGCATATTTACTTCATTTTGATTCATATTTACTTCATTACGATCAATATTTTCTCCGTTTCGATTCATATTTACTTCATTTTGATGCATATTTACTTCATTACATTCAATATTTTCTCCGTTTTGATGAATATTTACTTCATTTTGATGCATATTTACTTCATTACGATCAACATTTCCTTCGTTTCGATGCATATTTACTTTATTTTGATGCATATTTACTTCATTACGATCAACATTTCCTTCATTTGATGCATATTTACTTCATTACGATCAACATTTCCTCCGTTTTGATACATATTTACTTCATTACGATCAACATTTCCTTCATTTTGATGCATATTTACTTCATTACGATCAATATTTCCTTCGTTTCGATGCATATTTACATTATTTTGATGCATATTTACTTCATTATGATCAACATTTCCTTCGTTTCGATGCATATTTATTTCATTTTGATGCATATGTACTTCATTATGATCAACATTGCATTCGTTTCGATGCATATTTACTTCATTTTGATGCATTTACTTCATTACAATCAACATTTCCTTCGTTTCGATGCATATTTACTTCATTTTGATGCATATTTACTTTATTACGATCAACATTTCCTTCGTTTTGATGCATAATTACTTCATTTTGATGCATATTTTCTTCATTACGATCAACATTTCTTTCGTTTCAATACATATTTACTTCATTTTGATGCATAATTACTTCATTACGATCAACATTTCCTTCGTTTCGATGCACATTTACATCATTTTGATGAATATTTACTTCATTATGATCAACATTTCCTTCGTTTCGATGCATATTTATTTCATTTTGATGCATATGTACTTCATTATGATCAACATATTTACTTCATTTTGATGCATTTACTTCATTACGATCAACATTTCCTTCATTTCGATGCATATTTACTTCATTTTGATGCATATTTACTTTATTACGATCAACATTTCCTTCGTTTTGATGCATATTTACTTCATTTTGATGCATATTTACTTCATTACGATCAACTTTTCCTTCGTTTCGATGCATATTTACTTCATTACGATCAACATTTCCTTCGTTTCGATGCATATTTACATCATTTTGATGCATATTTACTTCATTATGATCAACATTTCCTTCGTTTCGATGCATATTTATTTCATTTTGATGCATATGTACTTCATTATGATCAACATTTCATTCGTTTCAATGCATATTTACTTCATTTTGATGCATATTTACTTCATTACGATCAACATTTCCTTTGTTTCAATGCATATTTACTTTATTTTAATGCATATTTACTTCATTACGATCAACATTCCTTCGTTTCGATGCATATTTACTTCATTTTGATGCATATTTACTTCATTATGATCAACATTTTCTCCGTTTCGATGCATATTTACTTCATTTTGATGCATATTTACTTCATTACAATCAACATTTCCTTGGTTTCGTTGCATATTTACTTCATTTTGATGCATATTTACTTCATTACGATCAATATTTTCTCTGTTTCGATGCATATTTACTTCATTTTGATGCATATTTACTTCATTACATTCAACATTTCCTCTGTTCCGATGCATATTTACTTCATTTTGATGCATATTTACTTTATTACATTCAACATTTCCTCCGTTTCGATGCATATTTACTTCATTTTGATGCATGTTTACTTCATTACGATCAACATTTCCTTCGTTTCGATGCATATTTACTTCATATTGATGCATATTTACATCATTACGATCAATATTTCCTTCATTTTGATGCACATTTACTTCCTTATGATCAACATTTCCTCCGTTTTGATGCATATTTACTTCATTACGATCAATATTATCTCCGTTTCGATGCATATTTACTTCATTTTGGTGCATATTTAATTCATTACGAACAATATTTCCTTCATTTCGATGCATATTTATATCATTTTGATGCATATTTACTTCATTACGATCAACATTCCCTTTGTTTCGATGCATATTTACTTCATTGTGATCAACATTTTCTTCGTTTCGATGCATACTTACTTTATTTTGATGCATATTTACTTCATAACGATCAATATTTTCTCCGTTTCGATGCATATTTAATTCATTTTGATGCATATTTACTTCATTACAATCAATATTTCCTTCGTTTCGATACATATTTACTTCATTTTGATGCATATTTACTTCATTACGATCAACATTTCCTTCATTTCGATGCATATTTACTTCATTTTGATGCATCTTTACTTCATTACGATCAATATTTCTTCGTTTTGATGCATATTTACTTCATTTTGATGCATATTTACTTCATTACGATCAATATTCACTTCATTTTGATGCATATTTACTTCATTTTGATGCATATTTACTTCATTTTGATGCATATTTACTTCATTACGATCAACATTTCCTTCGTTTCGATGCATAATTACTTCATATTGATGCATATTTACATCATTACGATCAATATTTCCTTCATTTTGATGCACATTTACTTCCTTATGATCAACATTTCCTCCGTTTTGATGCATATTTACTTCATTACGATCAATATTATCTCCGTTTCGATGCATATTTACTTCATTTTGGTGCATATTTAATTCATTACGAACAATATTTCCTTCATTTCGATGCATATTTATATCATTTTGATGCATATTTACTTCATTACGATCAACATTCCCTTTGTTTCGATGCATATTTACTTCATTGTGATCAACATTTTCTTCGTTTCGATGCATACTTACTTTATTTTGATGCATATTTACTTCATAACGATCAATATTTTCTCCGTTTCGATGCATATTTAATTCATTTTGATGCATATTTACTTCATTACAATCAATATTTCCTTCGTTTCGATACATATTTACTTCATTTTGATGCATATTTACTTCATTACGATCAACATTTCCTTCGTTTCGATGCATATTTACTTCATTTTGATGCATATTTACTTCATTACGATCAATATTTTCTCCGTTTCGATGCATATTTACTTCATTTTGATGCATATTTATTTCATTACAATCAACATTTCCTTGGTTTCGTTGCATATTTACTTCATGTTGATTCATATTTACTTCATTACGATCAATATTTTCTCCGTTTCGATTCATATTTACTTCATTTTGATGCATATTTACTTCATTACATTCAATATTTTCTCCGTTTTGATGAATATTTACTTCATTTTGATGCATATTTACTTCATTACGATCAACATTTCCTTCGTTTCGATGCATATTTACTTTATTTTGATGCATATTTACTTCATTACGATCAACATTTCCTTCATTTGATGCATATTTACTTCATTACGATCAACATTTCCTCCGTTTTGATACATATTTACTTCATTACGATCAACATTTCCTTCATTTTGATGCATATTTACTTCATTACGATCAATATTTCCTTCGTTTCGATGCATATTTACATTATTTTGATGCATATTTACTTCATTATGATCAACATTTCCTTCGTTTCGATGCATATTTATTTCATTTTGATGCATATGTACTTCATTATGATCAACATTGCATTCGTTTCGATGCATATTTACTTCATTTTGATGCATTTACTTCATTACAATCAACATTTCCTTCGTTTCGATGCATATTTACTTCATTTTGATGCATATTTACTTTATTACGATCAACATTTCCTTCGTTTTGATGCATAATTACTTCATTTTGATGCATATTTTCTTCATTACGATCAACATTTCTTTCGTTTCAATACATATTTACTTCATTTTGATGCATAATTACTTCATTACGATCAACATTTCCTTCGTTTCGATGCACATTTACATCATTTTGATGAATATTTACTTCATTATGATCAACATTTCCTTCGTTTCGATGCATATTTATTTCATTTTGATGCATATGTACTTCATTATGATCAACATATTTACTTCATTTTGATGCATTTACTTCATTACGATCAACATTTCCTTCATTTCGATGCATATTTACTTCATTTTGATGCATATTTACTTTATTACGATCAACATTTCCTTCGTTTTGATGCATATTTACTTCATTTTGATGCATATTTACTTCATTACGATCAACTTTTCCTTCGTTTCGATGCATATTTACTTCATTACGATCAACATTTCCTTCGTTTCGATGCATATTTACATCATTTTGATGCATATTTACTTCATTATGATCAACATTTCCTTCGTTTCGATGCATATTTATTTCATTTTGATGCATATGTACTTCATTATGATCAACATTTCATTCGTTTCAATGCATATTTACTTCATTTTGATGCATATTTACTTCATTACGATCAACATTTCCTTTGTTTCAATGCATATTTACTTTATTTTAATGCATATTTACTTCATTACGATCAACATTCCTTCGTTTCGATGCATATTTACTTCATTTTGATGCATATTTACTTCATTATGATCAACATTTTCTCCGTTTCGATGCATATTTACTTCATTTTGATGCATATTTACTTCATTACAATCAACATTTCCTTGGTTTCGTTGCATATTTACTTCATTTTGATGCATATTTACTTCATTACGATCAATATTTTCTCTGTTTCGATGCATATTTACTTCATTTTGATGCATATTTACTTCATTACATTCAACATTTCCTCTGTTCCGATGCATATTTACTTCATTTTGATGCATATTTACTTTATTACATTCAACATTTCCTCCGTTTCGATGCATATTTACTTCATTTTGATGCATGTTTACTTCATTACGATCAACATTTCCTTCGTTTCGATGCATATTTACTTCATATTGATGCATATTTACATCATTACGATCAATATTTCCTTCATTTTGATGCACATTTACTTCCTTATGATCAACATTTCCTCCGTTTTGATGCATATTTACTTCATTACGATCAATATTATCTCCGTTTCGATGCATATTTACTTCATTTTGGTGCATATTTAATTCATTACGAACAATATTTCCTTCATTTCGATGCATATTTATATCATTTTGATGCATATTTACTTCATTACGATCAACATTCCCTTTGTTTCGATGCATATTTACTTCATTGTGATCAACATTTTCTTCGTTTCGATGCATACTTACTTTATTTTGATGCATATTTACTTCATAACGATCAATATTTTCTCCGTTTCGATGCATATTTAATTCATTTTGATGCATATTTACTTCATTACAATCAATATTTCCTTCGTTTCGATACATATTTACTTCATTTTGATGCATATTTACTTCATTACGATCAACATTTCCTTCATTTCGATGCATATTTACTTCATTTTGATGCATCTTTACTTCATTACGATCAATATTTCTTCGTTTTGATGCATATTTACTTCATTTTGATGCATATTTACTTCATTACGATCAATATTCACTTCATTTTGATGCATATTTACTTCATTTTGATGCATATTTACTTCATTTTGATGCATATTTACTTCATTACGATCAACATTTCCTTCGTTTCGATGCATAATTACTTCATATTGATGCATATTTACATCATTACGATCAATATTTCCTTCATTTTGATGCACATTTACTTCCTTATGATCAACATTTCCTCCGTTTTGATGCATATTTACTTCATTACGATCAATATTATCTCCGTTTCGATGCATATTTACTTCATTTTGGTGCATATTTAATTCATTACGAACAATATTTCCTTCATTTCGATGCATATTTATATCATTTTGATGCATATTTACTTCATTACGATCAACATTCCCTTTGTTTCGATGCATATTTACTTCATTGTGATCAACATTTTCTTCGTTTCGATGCATACTTACTTTATTTTGATGCATATTTACTTCATAACGATCAATATTTTCTCCGTTTCGATGCATATTTAATTCATTTTGATGCATATTTACTTCATTACAATCAATATTTCCTTCGTTTCGATACATATTTACTTCATTTTGATGCATATTTACTTCATTACGATCAACATTTCCTTCGTTTCGATGCATATTTACTTCATTTTGATGCATATTTACTTCATTACGATCAATATTTTCTCCGTTTCGATGCATATTTACTTCATTTTGATGCATATTTATTTCATTACAATCAACATTTCCTTGGTTTCGTTGCATATTTACTTCATGTTGATTCATATTTACTTCATTACGATCAATATTTTCTCCGTTTCGATTCATATTTACTTCATTTTGATGCATATTTACTTCATTACATTCAATATTTTCTCCGTTTTGATGAATATTTACTTCATTTTGATGCATATTTACTTCATTACGATCAACATTTCCTTCGTTTCGATGCATATTTACTTTATTTTGATGCATATTTACTTCATTACGATCAACATTTCCTTCATTTGATGCATATTTACTTCATTACGATCAACATTTCCTCCGTTTTGATACATATTTACTTCATTACGATCAACATTTCCTTCATTTTGATGCATATTTACTTCATTACGATAAATATTTCCTTCGTTTCGATGCATATTTACATTATTTTGATGCATATTTACTTCATTATGATCAACATTTCCTTCGTTTCGATGCATATTTATTTCATTTTGATGCATATGTACTTCATTATGATCAACATTGCATTCGGTTCGATGCATATTTACTTCATTTTGATGCATTTACTTCATTACAATCAACATTTCCTTCGTTTCGATGCATATTTACTTCATTTTGATGCATATTTACTTTATTACGATCAACATTTCCTTCGTTTTGATGCATAATTACTTCATTTTGATGCATATTTTCTTCATTACGATCAACATTTCCTTCGTTTCAATACATATTTACTTCATTTTGATGCATAATTACTTCATTACGATCAACATTTCCTTCGTTTCGATGCACATTTACATCATTTTGATGCATATTTACTTCATTATGATCAACATTTCCTTCGTTTCGATGCATATTTATTTCATTTTGATGCATATGTA
The DNA here is from genome assembly GCA_023678885.1 of Pogostemon cablin. Classification (NCBI taxonomy): domain Eukaryota; kingdom Viridiplantae; phylum Streptophyta; class Magnoliopsida; order Lamiales; family Lamiaceae; genus Pogostemon; species Pogostemon cablin. The sequence goes on from CM043011.1 coordinate 17,568,504, forward strand.
CTTCATTATGATCAACATATTTACTTCATTTTGATGCATTTACTTCATTACGATCAACATTTCCTTCATTTCGATGCATATTTACTTCATTTTGATGCATATTTACTTTATTACGATCAACATTTCCTTCGTTTTGATGCATATTTACTTCATTTTGATGCATATTTACTTCATTACGATCAACTTTTCCTTCGTTTCGATGCATATTTACTTCATTACGATCAACATTTCCTTCGTTTCGATGCATATTTACATCATTTTGATGCATATTTACTTCATTATGATCAACATTTCCTTCGTTTCGATGCATATTTATTTCATTTTGATGCATATGTACTTCATTATGATCAACATTTCATTCGTTTCAATGCATATTTACTTCATTTTGATGCATATTTACTTCATTACGATCAACATTTCCTTTGTTTCAATGCATATTTACTTTATTTTAATGCATATTTACTTCATTACGATCAACATTTCCTTCGTTTCGATGCATATTTACTTCATTTTGATGCATATTTACTTCATTATGATCAACATTTTCTTCGTTTCGATGCATATTTACTTCATTTTGATGCATATTTACTTCATTACAATCAACATTTCCTTGGTTTCGTTGCATATTTACTTCATTTTGATGCATATTTACTTCATTACGATCAATATTTTCTCTGTTTCGATGCATATTTACTTCATTTTGATGCATATTTACTTCATTACATTCAACATTTCCTCTGTTCCGATGCATATTTACTTCATTTTGATGCATATTTACTTTATTACATTCAACATTTCCTCCGTTTCGATGCATATTTACTTCATTTTGATGCATATTTACTTCATTACGATCAACATTTCCTTCGTTTCGATGCATATTTACTTCATATTGATGCATATTTACATCATTACGATCAATATTTCCTTCATTTTGATGCACATTTACTTCCTTATGATCAACATTTCCTCCGTTTTGATGCATATTTACTTCATTACGATCAATATTATCTCCGTTTCGATGCATATTTACTTCATTTTGGTGCATATTTAATTCATTACGAACAATATTTCCTTCATTTCGATGCATATTTATATCATTTTGATGCATATTTACTTCATTACGATCAACATTCCCTTTGTTTCGATGCATATTTACTTCATTGTGATCAACATTTTCTTCGTTTCGATGCATACTTACTTTATTTTGATGCATATTTACTTCATAACGATCAATATTTTCTCCGTTTCGATGCATATTTAATTCATTTTGATGCATATTTACTTCATTACAATCAATATTTCCTTCGTTTCGATACATATTTACTTCATTTTGATGCATATTTACTTCATTACGATCAACATTTCCTTCATTTCGATGCATATTTACTTCATTTTGATGCATCTTTACTTCATTACGATCAATATTTCTTCGTTTTGATGCATATTTACTTCATTTTGATGCATATTTACTTCATTACGATCAATATTCACTTCATTTTGATGCATATTTACTTCATTTTGATGCATATTTACTTCATTTTGATGCATATTTACTTCATTACGATCAACATTTCCTTCGTTTCGATGCATAATTACTTCATATTGATGCATATTTACATCATTACGATCAATATTTCCTTCATTTTGATGCACATTTACTTCCTTATGATCAACATTTCCTCCGTTTTGATGCATATTTACTTCATTACGATCAATATTATCTCCGTTTCGATGCATATTTACTTCATTTTGGTGCATATTTAATTCATTACGAACAATATTTCCTTCATTTCGATGCATATTTATATCATTTTGATGCATATTTACTTCATTACGATCAACATTCCTTTGTTTCGATGCATATTTACTTCATTGTGATCAACATTTTCTTCGTTTCGATGCATACTTACTTTATTTTGATGCATATTTACTTCATAACGATCAATATTTTCTCCGTTTCGATGCATATTTAATTCATTTTGATGCATATTTACTTCATTACAATCAATATTTCCTTCGTTTCGATACATATTTACTTCATTTTGATGCATATTTACTTCATTACGATCAACATTTCCTTCGTTTCGATGCATATTTACTTCATTTTGATGCATATTTACTTCATTACGATCAATATTTTCTCCGTTTCGATGCATATTTACTTCATTTTGATGCATATTTATTTCATTACAATCAACATTTCCTTGGTTTCGTTGCATATTTACTTCATGTTGATTCATATTTACTTCATTACGATCAATATTTTCTCCGTTTCGATTCATATTTACTTCATTTTGATGCATATTTACTTCATTACATTCAATATTTTCTCCGTTTTGATGAATATTTACTTCATTTTGATGCATATTTACTTCATTACGATCAACATTTCCTTCGTTTCGATGCATATTTACTTTATTTTGATGCATATTTACTTCATTACGATCAACATTTCCTTCATTTGATGCATATTTACTTCATTACGATCAACATTTCCTCCGTTTTGATACATATTTACTTCATTACGATCAACATTTCCTTCATTTTGATGCATATTTACTTCATTACGATCAATATTTCCTTCGTTTCGATGCATATTTACATTATTTTGATGCATATTTACTTCATTATGATCAACATTTCCTTCGTTTCGATGCATATTTATTTCATTTTGATGCATATGTACTTCATTATGATCAACATTGCATTCGGTTCGATGCATATTTACTTCATTTTGATGCATTTACTTCATTACAATCAACATTTCCTTCGTTTCGATGCATATTTACTTCATTTTGATGCATATTTACTTTATTACGATCAACATTTCCTTCGTTTTGATGCATAATTACTTCATTTTGATGCATATTTTCTTCATTACGATCAACATTTCCTTCGTTTCAATACATATTTACTTCATTTTGATGCATAATTACTTCATTACGATCAACATTTCCTTCGTTTCGATGCACATTTACATCATTTTGATGCATATTTACTTCATTATGATCAACATTTCATTCGTTTCGATGCATATTTATTTCATTTTGATGCATATGTACTTCATTATGATCAACATATTTACTTCATTTTGATGCATTTACTTCATTACGATCAACATTTCCTTCATTTCGATGCATATTTACTTCATTTTGATGCATATTTACTTTATTACGATCAACATTTCCTTCGTTTTGATGCATATTTACTTCATTTTGATGCATATTTACTTCATTACGATCAACTTTTCCTTCGTTTCGATGCATATTTACTTCATTACGATCAACATTTCCTTCGTTTCGATGCATATTTACATCATTTTGATGCATATTTACTTCATTATGATCAACATTTCCTTCGTTTCGATGCATATTTATTTCATTTTGATGCATATGTACTTCATTATGATCAACATTTCATTCGTTTCAATGCATATTTACTTCATTTTGATGCATATTTACTTCATTACGATCAACATTTCCTTTGTTTCAATGCATATTTACTTTATTTTAATGCATATTTACTTCATTACGATCAACATTTCCTTCGTTTCGATGCATATTTACTTCATTTTGATGCATATTTACTTCATTATGATCAACATTTTCTTCGTTTCGATGCATATTTATTTCATTTTGATGCATATTTACTTCATTACAATCAACATTTCCTTGGTTTCGTTGCATATTTACTTCATTTTGATGCATATTTACTTCATTACGATCAATATTTTCTCTGTTTCGATGCATATTTACTTCATTTTGATGCATATTTACTTCATTACATTCAACATTTCCTCTGTTCCGATGCATATTTACTTCATTTTGATGCATATTTACTTTATTAAATTCAACATTTCCTCCGTTTCGATGCATATTTACTTCATTTTGATGCATATTTACTTCATTACGATCAACATTTCCTTCGTTTCGATGCATATTTACTTCATATTGATGCATATTTACATCATTACGATCAATATTTCCTTCATTTTGATGCACATTTACTTCCTTATGATCAACATTTCCTCCGTTTTGATGCATATTTACTTCATTACGATCAATATTATCTCCGTTTCGATGCATATTTACTTCATTTTGGTGCATATTTAATTCATTACGAACAATATTTCCTTCATTTCGATGCATATTTATATCATTTTGATGCATATTTACTTCATTACGATCAACATTCCCTTTGTTTCGATGCATATTTACTTCATTGTGATCAACATTTTCTTCGTTTCGATGCATACTTACTTTATTTTGATGCATATTTACTTCATAACGATCAATATTTTCTCCGTTTCGATGCATATTTAATTCATTTTGATGCATATTTACTTCATTACAATCAATATTTCCTTCGTTTCGATACATATTTACTTCATTTTGATGCATATTTACTTCATTACGATCAACATTTCCTTCATTTCGATGCATATTTACTTCATTTTGATGCATCTTTACTTCATTACAATCAATATTTCCTTTGTTTCGATGCATATTTATTTCATTTTGATGCATATGTACTTCATTATGATCAACATTTCTTTCGTTTCGATGCATATTTACTACATTTTGATGCGTATTTACTTCATTACGATCAATATTTTCTCCGTTTTGATGAATATTTACGTCATTTTGATGCATATTTACTTCATTACGATCAATATTTTCTACGTTTTGATGCATATTTACTTCATTTTGATGCGTATTTACTTCATTACGATCAATATTTTATTCGTTTCGATGCATGTTTACTTCATTTTGATGCATATTTACTTCATTACGATCAATATTTCCTTCGTTTCGATGCATATTTACTTCATTTTGATGCATTTACTTCATTACGATCAACATTTCCTTCGCTTAGATGCATATTTACTTCATTTTGATGCATATGTACTTCATTATGATCAACATTTCATTCGTTTTGATGCATATTTACTTCGTTTTGATGCATTTACTTCATTACGATCAATATTTCCTTCGTTTCGATGCATATTTTCTTCATTTTGATGCATATTTACTTCATTACGATCAACATTTCCTTCGTTTCGATGCATATTTACTTCATTTTGATGCATATTTACTTTATTACGATCAACATTTCCTTCGTTTTGATGCATATTTACTTCATTACAATCAACATTTCCTTCGTTTTGATACATATTTACTTCATTTTGATGCATAATTACTTCATTACGATCAACATTTCCTTCGTTTCGATGCATATTTACATCATTTTGATGCACATTTACTTCATTATGATCAACATTTCCTTCGTTTCGATGCATATTTATTTCATTTTGATGCATATGTACTTCATTATGATCAACATATTTACTTCATTTTGATGCATTTACTTCATTACGATCAACATTTCCTTCGTTTCGATGCATATTTACTTCATTTTGATGCATATTTACTTTATTATGATCAACATTTCCTTCGTTTTGATGCATATTTACTTCATTTTGATGCATATTTACTTCATTACGATCAACATTTCCTTCGTTTCGATGCATATTTACATCATTTTGATGCATATTTACTTCATTATGATCAACCTTTCCTTCGTTTCGATGCATATTTATTTTATTTTGATGCATATGTACTTCATTATGATCAACATTTCATTCGTTTCGATGCATATTTACTTCATTTTGATACATATTTACTTCATTACGATCAACATTTCCTTTGTTTCGATGCATATTTATTTTATTTTGATACATATTTACTTCATTACTATCAATATTTCCTTCGTTTCGATGCATATTTACTTCATTTTGATGCATATTTACTTCATTACGATCAACATTTTCTCTGTTTCGATGCATATTTACTTCATTTTGATGCATATTTACTTCATTACTGTCAACATTTCCTTGGTTTCGTTGCATATTTACTTCATTTTGATGCATATTTACTTCATTACGATCAATATTTTCTCTGTTTCGATGCATATTTACTTCATTTTGATGCATATTTACTTTATTACATTCAACATTTCCTCCGTTTCGATGCATATTTACTTAATTTTGATGCATGTTTACTTCATTACGATCATCATTTCCTTCATTTCGATGCATATTTACTTTATTTTGATGCATATTTACTTCATTACGATCAATATTTCCTTCATTTTGATGCACATTTACTTCCTTACGATCAACATTTCCTCCATTTTGTTGCATATTTACTTCATTACGATCAACATTATCTCCGTTTCGATGCATATTTACTTCATTTTGGTGCATATTTAATTCATTACGAATAATATTTCCTTCATTTCGATGCATATTTATATCATTTTGATGCATATTTACTTCATTACGATCAACATTTCCTTTGTTTCGATCACTACTAGAAAAACGCTGATAGACATCACTGAATACACATCGGTTTTTCATTAAATGTGATGTCTTTTGGTGAATCACCGATGTCTTTTATATAACCGATGTCTATTGGTGTAAAAATTCACTGATAGACATCGGTTTTAATGGAAAATGCGCTGATAGACATCGGTTATCACTGACCGATGTCTTTCAGGTGATGTCTATACTCAATCCTAAAAAAACACGCTGATAGACATCGGTTCTTCAAACCGATGTCTTTTCAGTTGATGTTTATTCTTTGTTAGACATCGGTTATAAAACACTGATGTCTATTATATGATTTCTTTTATTTATAATATATTATTAATTAAATATTATTATTAATTTTATTATTAATTATTAATTAATTAAAAAAATAAAACTAAAAAACGTTAGTTTTCTTCTTAAAATCGTTGTTTGTTTGTTAAGTGACAAACACCTTTCAGAAATCTAAAACACAAAATTGAAAATTCCCAAATACTCTGTGAACTGAAGCCCTAATTTTATCCTTTGGCTGCTAGTCGGCAACAATATCGTCGCCACACTTGCATCCGTTTGGGAATGCTGCCGCTCACTTCTCTTTCCTGTCGCCAACGCGCTCACCACACTTAATCCGGAGGAGAATTTTTGCGTTTGGAAAGGCGACGATATGGCTGTTGCTTGGCCATTCTGCTATTTCTCTTACTCTGCCGCCGCTGTTGACAGGCTCGCAGGCCTCAATCGAACAAAGGAGAATTTCCGCGATAGTTTGTGTTATCCGGTGGTGGCTTTGAAATCTCCTGTATCGATTTTGCTTTCAAAAACTAAAGGTCTCCTGATACATTTCTTCCAGTTATTCTCCCTTTCCTCTTTCTATCAATTTTGGGTGAAGTGAACTAATTTTTTATCTTTAAAAAAGATTCCTATGATGTTTGATGTTGGATTAAGTTATGTTATTATTTTTTATGAAGTCTAAAAAATGGCCAAAGTATTACCTATATTGCATTTTAAACATAAAAGTCTAAGTCTTTTTTTGTTGCTTTGAATTCTTGGGCAATAAACATTAGCATCTACTCTGCCTCTCTCTTTTACTTTTTGGTATGGGCTCTATGGAACTAACTTTTAATTTTAAAGCTTTAGTGGATTAGGGAAACTAAATTCCCCCGTGTAGACTGGTAGTTATGCTGCTTGTCATGGTCATGTCTCTTCTTCACCAAAATTTGATGTTGTTGTTAATCTATGGCTCAAATTATTCAAAGCTTGTTGCATTTACTTTGACACAAATTGGAGCAGTAGTTGTTTGCTCTGTAGTTGTTGATTTTGTTGGCAATTGGATCGTGTGGTTCAACCGTGATCCGTTTAGGAATAACAGGCAAACAAATCAGCGGAAGCAAAAAAAAATGTTTACCATACTTCTGGGTTGATGTAGAGGATGATTCACTGCAGAGAACTACCTCTGATCTTCTACCATATGTCCCAAGTCGAATCCTACTGTTGTGTGGGCAACAATCCGCAGGATTCTCTCAATCTGCTCCTGTTCTTTTCTAACTGTCAAATGAGGCACTGACTTAGGGTTAACAGGAGCTGAGATGACTTATATAGTTGGGCTACAGCAGGGACCAGGAGGAGAAATTGGGCTGTGCCTCAATTGAATTTAATTAACCAAGCTTAGCCCAAAGCTTTTAATTAAATCCAATAATAATAATATAGTCCACTAAAATATTATTACAGCACTACCCGTCCAATCCCAAAATTATGTTCTGGGCTCCTTCTTATTATAAGCCCGACTGTCTCCTCATGTTCTGGGCTCTTTTATATTGATTCCCTCAAAACAATATAAAATAAAATTCACCGACATCTCAAGCACCGTGAGTCTGCAAGCCACGATAGTGTGGACGTTTACAAACCAAACATTTACAAGAGAAGGTTTTACCCATTAATTTCATTTGTCAACCTAACTTTATGACAAAATAATTAATAGTCGGTTCCTCTTTAGCCATGCAAATAAAAGCAGTGACTCCGATGGGGAGGATACTTATTATTTACATCTATGTGTACACCATTATTTGACCCCAAGTCCGCGGCCCAAGCTTATGTGCCTTACAGATAGAGAAGTGCACACGCGCTCGGATAACTTCCTACAGTCATCAATTACAAGTTTGTACCAGTGAACCACATATAAACTCATCCGATAGGGAGCAAGGTCTATGCCAACGTGCAAGTTCATATGCATCACATTACAAACGTAATTATTTAATGAAGTCTGTTCCAGCAATCCATGAATAAAACTCATCCGATGGGGAGGAAGGCTCTAATGCCGACGCGCAAGTCTATTCACATTGCTTAACAAACCAATAATGGAGGCCGTGGGAATTTATTACCAATCCCCTCTCCCACTTAGTTATTTAATTACCGAAGGTTTTTAACATGCATATAATATTCCAGAATAAAATATACAACTAAGACATGCTTCTATTAACAGCAATTTAAATAAGTAAATCGCATAGAACATGCCTTACATATATAACAATTAATTGTCAAGTTAAAATAATTAAATCAGTTATATATCATAATTAATTGCTTAAATGGTGGATCAATAAATTTGGGCCCAAGAGCAACAAATAAGCACAAAATGAGCAACAGATTAAATAATTAATCAAGTCCATTATCCATGGCCCATAATCTTAGCCCAAAATCAAATTAAGTCCACCAAGCCCACTAGCACAAAAAGTCCATTAATAAAATTAATTAATCATGCTTGGCCCATTACCCACAATTAATTAAAATTAGGATTTAAGGTCCAACAGCCCATATCCATTTTAATTAAAATTTGGGCCCAGCAAACCAAGCCCAAAACCAATTAATACAGAAATTAATAAAATGAGCCCAAGCCCAATCACCAGGCTGCTGCCCTAAATATCCCAGTCCCAGCCGCAATCTGATCCGACATGGCAGCAGTCATGCGAGGCTCTCATCGGCGCCACTGCTCTTGGCGATGGTGCCAGCAGCCCGCCGGAGTCGCGTCGTCAGCCACAACTAGGGAGACCGAACCGCGACCATCCGATCCAGCGCCAGCATCCGCCGCCCACTGCCCATCAGTTGCTGCCGCCGATGACTGGAGGTCATCAATCGATCAGCATGGCCGAATACAACCAGCAAGCCCAAGCCATCGACGACACAGCGCCATCGTTAACCGCAAGACGTGGTGGCCGCTACTATCGGCATAAGTGCCGTCAGCCCACAGCCGTGTGACGATCCAGCGCACCCGACAACCACCACTACCTGTCGATGCCCTGCTGTCACCGATCATCAGCTCACTCGCCTGGAGCGCGCCGTCAGACCTCCGGCCGCCAGTCGCCATGGATTCCAGCAACGCCCATGCTGCCAATCGATAGCCGCCGACAACTCCAACTGTCGGCGCTGAACTCTGCCTTCCCGCTGCAGCCTTTGATGCCAAAATGCCGACTGCAAGCGATGCAGTCGTGTCCAGTCGCCATCCGCCGCCTGCACACATCGCCAGGAAGACACCAGCGATAACATGTCTGCATCCATCCTCTTCCAGTCGTGCTTGAAGCATCGTCTGATCGCGACCAGATCGCCATGGATTCGCTCAGAGGTTGTAGAGGCTCAGTCGGAACCTGTCGTTAATTCGCCTGGGAGCCACCGTCGACTCGCCCGGGGACGTCGCTGCTCGTGAATATCAGCCATCAGCCCTGCATCGCCGACAACTTCTAATGGCCATCCCTCTTAGTCAACGTGTTCAGTCACTGCCTCTCGGCGCCTCTGTTGCTCATCATGTAGGCCAACCTTCACCAGCCCAACACGATCCTTTCTCACCATCAACATTTGGCCCGATAGCCATCAGGGCTTTGTACAATCTTTCTTTCTCGCCCCCACCATCATCATACAGTTGTGTGCGTGTGATGTCCATGTGTTCAAGATGAAAGTGTACAGGCAACAAAGCAATAGGATTTCAAGGATAATACAATAATAATTCCAAAACCCTTGTTATCATGTTCTCATCGATAATTAAATCACAAGAAGCACAAAACATGCGATTATAACCAGATCAAATCACTTAATCATATAATCACAAACAACCCCAATCTAACGTCTCACGTTTCACCACGAAACCAACGCTCTGATACCAATTGTTGGCAATTGGATCGTGTGGTTCAACCGTGATCCGTTTAGGAATAACAGGCAAACAAATCAGCGGAAGCAAAAAAAAAATGTTTACCGTACTTCTGGGTTGATGTAGAGGATGATTCACTGCAGAGAACTACCTCTGATCTTCTAACGTATGTCCCAAGTCAAATCCTACTGTTGTGTGGGCAACAATCCGCAGGATTCTCTCAATCTGCTCCTGTTCTTTTCTAACTGTCAAATGAGGCACTGACTTAGGGTTAACAGGAGCTGAGATGACTTATATAGTTGGGCTACAGCAGGGACTAGGAGGAGAAATTGGACTGGGCCTCAATTGAATTTAATTAACCAAGCATAGCCCAAAATTTTTAATTAAATCCAATAATAATAATATAGTCCACTAAAATATTATCACTGCACTACCCGTCCAACCCCAAAATTATGTTATGGGCTCATTCTTATTATAAGCCCGACTGTCTTCCCATGTTTAAGATATACAATGCCCATTAATTAATTAAGTTACTGACAACTCAAATTAATTAATATTTCAACCGAGAGTAGTACCACTCAACCTTATTATCATGCCGGAAATTAATCCACTTGCAAGATTTACATGATAAACCTTATGAGCTCCTCAAGGGGACATCATCAACCTATGTCGGACATGGATTCCTTCTACAATCAACAGCACACCATAGATACAGCACTATTTCCCAACTCACCGAGTTTGTTGATTTAATACTTATAAATCTCACCCATTGATGAATCAAAGAAATACATACTGCCCTACGTGTCGAGGTTATTGTATAGGGATTAAGAGCATGAACTTCCATAATAACAGAGATCAAGTTCTACTATATAGTCAGTATAAGAAGAACGATCTCAGGCGGTCCTGCTCAATACACACGAGTGCACTAATGTGATTCTATAGCCAAGACAAGCTAATACCGAATCACACTACAACCATACCGATAGAGAGTCCCCGTCTATCTCAGTTGTGAGCATCTGTTTATACTTTATAAGAAAACCGACAATATGATCTTCTGCGTGTTGTCGCACAACATATTATCTACAGTATAAAGTAAATGGACTATTGCATCATGCATATAAATAAATTATAAGATGCAATAATTTGATCATATGATTCTCATTTCAAATATTGTTGTAACATTGTTCATACTAAAGCTAGACTTTTAGTATACAATCCAACAGATTTTGGTGTAGATGCACCATATTCTAGCTAGTAAGTTTTTTAAGATAGAAATAAAAAGTATCCGTAGAAGTTAGACTTCCTAAAGCAATAATTTGATGTCTTCCTCTTTATTTTATTTGAATTTTTTTAATCTATTTATGCTTTTATTGTAGTAGATGATATCTTAGGAAGCAAAGTAAATAGTATATAAAGCTTTCAGTTGGTTTTACATTGATAATGCTCTACAAACTTGGGTTCTGCTTGAAGTTCATTAACAAAGTTTGAATGCACAGTCCTATAGTCATGAACACTTAGAATTCAAGTGCGTTAAGGTTAAGTCTGGTTTATGATTCTTTATGGCCAATGGAAATTTATACTAAGAGTGCTGTTACAGTAATTTTTTATGTAGTTTAATAGCAAATATAGAGTTTGAAGTTATTGGTTGCCATCCGAGTCCAAGGCATTATATGGAGATGTAGTAATAAAAATTATATATCATCAAATATATATTCCTGAAATTGGTGTTTCCTTAGTAATATCTTCTTCAGCTATGAATCTTGAATTAAAGGAACTAAGGACTCTTAATGTAATGGGCAATGGATGGATATTTTCTTATGCATGATGAGCATGGAAATTTGGAAGTCTGTGATGAATGTTATCTTTTTCAGATTGGGACATGCACTCAATATGATTTTTACAAGTATTACCACAAGTGTAATACATATATATTGATTCCTGTAAGTTTTTCTTTTTTTGAGATTGTTATTGTCATGAAGCATTAAAGATGATTCTTAGGCTTGATAATTATGAGATGTTGCTATGCCTCTTTCAAAACTGTACTGGCATTGAAATACATTTTTAAAATACCTCTAATACAGCAAAATAAACTATCCTGTATATGTCCATGTAGCTATTCTTTACTGGTTTTAGTTGATTTGAAATGAAAATACAAAGATTCCACTGTTGTGAACGAAGTAAGTAATTGTATTATGTCGCAGTGGGATATTTTTAAATTCTTTAAATTTACGAAGTGTGAATTATTTGCTACCAGGATGTTGAAGCAAGACTGCAACAAAAGAAGTAGAAGAAAAAAAACGTGCAGAAAAAAATTGAAAGTGATTAAGAAAATTACCATTTAATGGTTGAATGTTTTTTTTTTTGTAGCTGTTTACTTTGGTACAAGTGTCCATGCCATAATTTTTCCTTTTTATGCTTTATTTCGATATTGTTATTTTTCAGTCTTTGTGTTAATTTATCATCTTTTCAAAAGCTTTTGGCTTTTATCGATAATGATTTGTGGAGTTTAATTATTTCTTAAGTCTTTAAGAACTCTCAGATATTTAGACTTGGCTGATTCAGTAATATTGATATGAAAGTGATCAACATAGTATAATTTGGATTGATTTGATGTAGAGGCTGGACTTTGTTTCGCTTGATAGTATATATATTTATTGCAACTATTTTCTTGTTTTTATTCCACTAGCTCTTATATCATACTAGGGCAACCTTGTAAATTTTGCTTGAAGCTGCAAGAATTACACTTTATTAGAACACAGAATTGTAATAACAAGGTTAGAATATCGTCATATGGATAGGTTAGAAACCTTTATTTATTATTTGAAATCAGTTGTATTAAACATGTTAGATGAAATGCTTAATAGAAAACTAGTTGCTGAAATTATTGTTCGATTTCAGGGGATGGACTTACTTTCTATGCCTAGCAACACTGGAAGTCTGAAATTGGTCCAATGGCAATTTTCTCTCTAAGCAGAAAGGTATACCCTTATAACTTTGTTGCCTCCCATAATTACTAGAATTTCTAAAAATTTTGAGTCTTCTTAGCTCTCAAGTCTCAGTATCCACCATATTTTCTTGCTTTCGAATCTTATTGGCCATTGATTTAGCAGTGGATTGCTAAGACACAAAAGCTAGTCTCTGGAATAGAATATGCAAAGACAAATACATGGCATATGCAGTTCAGGAGTGTTATTCGAGTATTGATAATTTTTGCATGCTTTGGTTGATGGAGAAGGAAGAATTTGGTAGCATGTCCTTAATTTTTTGTCTTTCTTTTAAATTAGGGATATAACTATCTGAGATCATCTTTTGTGCTTTGTTGAAATGTAGGGCTGAAAGGGTATTTTGAATGATCGTTAATAGTATAACTGAATGATCTCTTCTCGTCACTTTGTCACTTAAAAATTGATGGACTATTTTTATACAGTGCAAATTGCTCTTCGTGTCATAGTTTATAGCATGCAATCAATTGATCATGAAGCAACTTACTTTATAACTCAATTATGTCGCGTGTTATTCTTGCTTAAATAAAATTTCTTTATAAATTGAATTCTTACTTAAGTAGTCTGTTGATGGTGATATGGTCAAGTGTAATTTGCATTCTTATAAACATGTACTGATCTTATGGATAAGGGTTGTCCTATTGATACGACATGGAAATTTTGTTTATTTCATTGGGTTACAGATACATATTTTATTATCTTCTAATGATAGAAGTGAAATTCTATGCCATATGAAACTGTCTTGTTAACATGCATAATTGTCATCTCTAACTCGTTGAAATGCTTGTTTCTGTTTTGGTTAGAAAAAATCATCAGTTCTATTATGGAAATTGAAAGGCTTCATTTTTCTGCCATATATTGCAAGGTTAAAACCCTTGAAATATGTCCATATGTGTTGTGAGAGTCTGAGGCATTACTCTTTTATTTACAAGTCAAATTCTAAATCTTATGAGCTGTTTACAATAAATAATTTTTTGTTGCCTTATATTTTTTCATGTCGATCTTGCATTTTGGAAGTTAATGAACTTGAATTATTTGAAGATAATAACTAGTTTTGTTCATTTTGCGAAATAGCTGAGTGCATGAACAAGAGCAGAACTTGCATCAAGCTATCGTTTACTATAAGAGAGCTGCTGATCTCTTCCAAATTGAAGAAGTAACAACATCAGCCAATCAACCAAGAGAAAGTTTCACAATTTGCTGCTCAGTTAGAACAGTTAAGTATCACTATGCTTTCTGCACAATTAATAATATGCTGCCATTATATCAAACTCAATGAGAAATGGTTGCCACTTAGTTGTTTTCTCATTATTATTGGTGTTTGACTGGTTATCTATCTTCCTTCCAAATTGTGCAGCCTATAGTGTAAGTTTTTATTGAGGGCCGATGCCTTTTATTAAGCTGAATGGAGCTATATTTGCTGATTTTTCTGGTTTCTCCATACTGGTCTTTCTAGTTTGTTTGTTGTTGGCTCTTTTGCTGATTTTTACATTTCCACTGCGGGTTTCAGTTGTTGTTGAGCTTCTCATGCTGCTGAATTAACGTTGTTTCGTGTTGAGTTGCTGAGTAACGCTCTACAATACTTTCTATCCTGTAAGAAGCCAACTATCATCAGATTTCCTTCTGAACTTGTGACTGCCTATCTCATAGGTTGTGTTAGTTTTCTATAATTTGGCTTGAATGTGAGACTTTTGACTATTTCCAAGCGCTCTGTGTTATGAAACTAAATTTATTATGATCATTATTAATGAACTCAATGTTTCTTGCTACTCATTCCTGAATTTTGCTATGGTTGCAGATAACTGCTACTATTCTCAATATACGAGATTAATTTACTACCAAGGAAATCAGTGCTACTCAGTACAAGATCTTTTTCAATGTAAGGCCTCATATAATATTAATGTAACTGAGAAAAATATACATTCTGGTTTTCTTTTGTATATATTTTCATTTGATGCTTGTTGAGATAGGCTGTATGCATGAGCTTTTGTTTACTATAATTTAGTTGTTATATGCAACTAATGCAGTAGCCTTTGATATTTTTTCACTGAGTCCTGATTTGTTCGGTTCAGTTTTTTGTAATGAATGTCTCCATATGTTAATGTATAATTGACAGAGGAGGATTTAAACAACTTAATTCCAAGAGATCGTATGATATACTCAGCTACTGAACTGTATATGCTGACTGATAATTCCTCAAATTGGTTTGTATCAGATTTAATAAATGGATTTAATATTCATCTAATTTTTATTCAACATCTGTAAGATATTAATATGATTCTTTAAGCTACCATTTGTGTAAGAATATTCAAAATTTTGTGCAATGTGCAAATGGCTCTTTATTGCTCCAAACTTTATTTTTAGTAGTTCTAATAGGTTTGATGACTTTGTCAAAAGAGCTTTGGTGGACTTGGACGATGCAAAAACAGAGATAGAATCAAAACTGAAATGGAATCACTTTCTCTGCTTTTGTGGTTGGTTTCTTCTACATTTGGCGCTTGTTAGTTTCTTGTGTAGACTGTGTCCATTGTAACATTATGTTTTAGGTAGGTTAGTGTTGGTGGAAGTTAAACTTGGACAAATGGTGTTGATGTTCATTTTAACATTATGTTTTGGGCAAGTTCAACTTATATAGATTGTGTTCACTAAGGATTAGTTGTTGGTTTCACAATTTTGTACGTTTAATGTAGTGTACTTTGTACAATTACCTTTCTATATATAATTTATCATTACTAGAATTTTTTTGTTATAAAAATTTTTAATTTGTTTCTAATAATAATTTATATTTATATATAATAATTAGATTTAAAAAAAAAATTCCCATGGAAAAGACATCGTTGGTACCGATGTCTAATGTGTTCAAGATGCCTTTTTTATAAAACGCATCGGTTGAAAGCCGATGTCTAATGGGTGAAACTCGATGTCTATTCTTTAAAAGACATCGGTGGATAACCGATGTATAATGGTACGAGCCGATGGCTATTCAAGAAAAGATATCGGTGGATAACCGATGTCTAATGGCTCGAGCCGATCTCTATTCAAGAAAAGACATCGGTGGATAACTGATGTCTAATTAGTTCGAGCCGATGTCTTTTCTAGAAAAGACATCGGTGGATATCCGATGTCTATCAGCGTGAATTTCAACATCATGGGACACAACATCACCTCTTTGGTGAAATAGACATCGGTGCAGCACCGATGTCTATCAGCATTTTTCTAGTAGTGGATGCATATTTACTTCATTTTGATGCATATTTACTTCATTGCGATCAATATTTTCTTCGTTTTGATGCATACTTACTTCATTTTGATGCATATTTACTTCATAACGATCAATATTTTCTCTGTTTCGATGCATATTTACTTCATTTTGATACATATTTATTTCATTACAATCAACATTTCCTTCATTTCGATACATATTTACTTCATTTTGATGCATATTTACTTCATTACGATCAACATTTCCTTCGTTTTGATGCATATTTACTTCATTTTGATGCATCTTTACTTCATTACGATCAACATTTCTTCGTTTTGATGCATATTTACTTCATTTTGATGCATATTTACTTCATTACGATCAGTATTTACTTCATTTTGATGCATATTTACTTCATTATGATCAACATTTCCTTTGTTTCGATGCATATTTATTTCATTTTGATGCATATGTACTTCATTATGATCAATATTTTTTTCGTTTCGATGCATATTTACTACATTTTGATGCGTATTTACTTCATTACGATCAACATTTTCTCCGTTTTGATGAATATTTACGTCATTTTGATGCATATTTACTTCATTACGATCAATATTTTTTACGTTTTGATGCATATTTACTTCATTTTGATGCGTATTTACTTCATTACGATCAATATTTTCTTCGTTTCGATGCATATTTACTTCATTTTGATGCATATTTACTTCATTACGATCAACATTTCCTTCGTTTCGATGCATATTTACTTCATTTTGATGCATTTACTTCATTACGATCAACATTTTCTTCGCTTCGATGCATATTTACTTCATTTTGATGCATATGTACTTCATTATGATCAACATTTCCTTCGTTTCGATGCATATTTACTTCATTTTGATGCATTTACTTCATTACGATCAACATTTCCTTCGTTTCAATGCATATTTTCTTCATTTTGATGCGTATTTACTTCATTACGATCAACATTTCCTTCTTTTCGATGCATATTTACTTCATTTTGATGCATATTCACTTCATTACGATCAATATTTTCTCCATTTCGATGCATATTTACTTCATTTTGATGCATATTTACTTCATTACGATCAACATTTCCTTCGTTTCGATGCATATTTACTTCATTTTGATGCATATTTACTTTATTACGATAAACATTTCCTTCGTTTTGATGCATATTTACTTCATTAAGAAAAATATTTCCTCCATTTCGATGCATATTTACTTCATTTTGATGCATATTTACTTCATTACGATCAACATTTCCTTCGTTTTGATGTATATTTACTTCATTTTGATGCATATTTACTTTATTACGATCAACATTTCCTTCATTTTGATGCATATTTACTTCATTTTGATGCATATTTATTTCATTACGATCAATATTTCCTTTGTTTCGATGCATATTTACTTCATTTTGATGCATATTTACTTTATTACGATCAACATTTCCTTCGTTTCGATGCATATTTACATCATTTTGATGCATATTTACTTCATTATGATCAACATTTCCTTCGTTTCGATGCATATTTATTTCATTTTGATGCATATGTACTTCATTATGATCAACATTTCATTCGTTTCGATGCATATTTACTTCATTTTGATGAATATTTACTTCATTACGATCAACATTTTTTTTATTTCGATGCATATTTACGTTATTTTGACGCATATTTACTTCACTACGATCAACATTTACTTCGTTTCGATGCATATTTACTTCATTTTGATGCATATTTACTTCATTACGATCAATATTTTCTCCGTTTTAATGTATATTTACTTCATTTTGATTCATATTTACTTCATTACGATCAACATTTCCTTGGTTTCGTTGCTTATTTACTTAATTTTGATTCATATTTACTTCATTACGATCAATATTTTCTCCGTTTTGATGCATATTTACTTCATTTTGATGCATATTTTCTTTATTACATTCAATATTTCCTCCGTTTCGATGTATATTTACTTCATTTTTATGCATATTTACTTCATTACGATCAACATTTCCTTCGTTTCGATGCATATTTACTTCATTTGGATGCATATTCACTTCATTACGATCAACATTTCCTTCATTTTGATGCATATTTACTTCATTACGATCAATATTTTCTCCATTTTGATGCATATTTACTTCATTACGATCAACATTTCCTTCATTTTGATGCATATTTACTTCATTATGATCAATATTACCTTCGTTTCGATGCATATTTACATCATTTTTATTCATATTTACTTCATTATGATCAACTTTTCCTTCGTTTTGATACATATTTATTTCATTTTGATGCATATGTACTTCATTATGATCAACATTTCATTCGTTTCGATGCATATTTACTTCATTTTGATGCATTTACTTCATTACGATCAATATTTCCTTCGTTTCGATGCATATTTACTTCATTTTGATGCATATTTACTTTATTACGATCAATATTTCCTTCGTTTTGATGCATATTTACTTCATTTTGATGCATATTTACTTCATTACGATCAACATTTCCTTCGTTTCGATGCATATTTACTTCATTTTGATGCATAATTACTTCATTACGATCAACATTTCTTTCGTTTCGATGCATATTTACATCATTTTGATGCATATTTACTTCATTATGATCAACATTTCCTTTGTTTCGTTGCATATTTATTTCAGTTTGATGCATATGTACTTCATTATGATCAACATTTCATTCATTTCGATGCATATTTACTTCATTTTGATGCATATTTACTTCATTACGATCAACATTTCTTTTGTTTCGATGCATATTTACTTTATTTTGATGCATATTTACTTCATTACGATCAACATTTCCTTGGTTTCGTTGCATATTTACTTCATTGTGATTCATATTTACTTCATTAAGATAAATATTTTCTCCGTTTCGATGCATATTTACTTCATTTTGAAGCATATTTACTTCATTCCATTCAACATTTCTTCTGTTTCGATGCATATTTACTTCATTTTGATGCATATTTACTTCATTACGATCAATATTTCCATCGTTTCGATGCATATTTACTTTATTTTGATGCATATTTACTTCATTACGATCAACATTTCCTTCATTTTGATGCATATTTACTTCATTACGATCAATATTTCCTCCGTTTTGATGCATATTTACTTCTTTACGATCAACATTTCCTTCATTTTGATGCATATTTACATCATTACAATCAACATTTCCTTCATTTTGATGCATATTTACATATTTTTTAATGCATATTTACTTCATTATGATCAACATTTCCTTCGTTTTGATGCATATTTATTTCATTTTGATGCATATGTACTTCATTATGATCAACATTTCATTCGTTTCGGTGCATATTTACTTCATTTTGATGCATATTTACTTCATTATGATCAACATTTTCTCCGTTTCGATGCATATTTACTTCATTTTGATGCATATTTACTTCATTACGATATATATTTTCTCCATTTCGGTGCATATTTACTTCATTTTGATGCATATTTACTTCATTACGATCAACATTTCCTTTGTTTCGATGCATATTTACTTTATTTTGATGCATATTTACTTCATTACGATCAACATTTCCTTCGTTTCGGTGCATATTTACTTCATTTTGATGCATATTTACTTAATTTAGATGCATATTTATTTCATTACGATCAATATTTTCATCATTTCGATGCATATTTACTTCATTTTGGTGCATATTTACTTTATTACGATCAACATTTCCTCCGTTTCGATGCATATTTACTTCATTTTGATGCATATTTATTTCATTATGATCAACATTTCTTTTGTTTCAATGGATATTTATATCATTTTGATGCATATTACTTCATTACGATCAACATTTCCTTCGTTTCGACGCATATTTATTTAATTTAGATGCATATATATTTCATTACGATCAATATTTCCTTCATTCCGATGCATATTTACTTCATTTTGATGCATATTTAATTCATTATGATCAACATTTCCTTCATTTCGATGCATATTTACTTTATTTTGATGCATATTTACTTCATTACGATCAACATTTCCTTCGTTTCGATGTATATTTGCTTCATTTTGATGCATATTTCTTTATTACGATTAACATTTCATTCATTTTGATGCATATTTACTTCATTTTGATGCATATTTACTTCATTACGATCAACATTTCCTTTCTTTCGATGCATATTTACTTCATTTTGATGCATATTTACTTCATTACGATCAACATTTTCTCCATTTCGATGCATATTTACTTCATTTTGATGCATATTTACTTCATTACGATCAACATTTCCTTCGTTTCGATGCATATTTACTTCATTTTGATGCATATTTACTTTATTACGATAAACATTTCCTTCGTTTTGATGCATATTTACTTCATTAAGAAAAATATTTCCTCCATTTCGATGCATATTTACTTCATTTTGATGCATATTTACTTCATTACGATCAACATTTCCTTCGTTTTGATGTATATTTACTTCATTTTGATGCATATTTACTTTATTACGATCAACTTTTCCTTCATTTTGATGCATATTTACTTCATTTTGATGCATATTTACTTCATTACGATCAATATTTCCTTTGTTTCGATGCATATTTACTTCATTTTGATGCATATTTACTTTATTACGATCAACATTTCCTTCGTTTCGATGCATATTTACATCATTTTGATGCATATTTACTTCATTATGATCAACATTTCCTTCGTTTCGATGCATATTTACTTCATTTTGATGCATATGTACTTCATTATGATCAACATTTCATTCGTTTCGATGCATATTTACTTCATTTTGATGAATATTTACTTCATTACGATCAACATTTTTTTTATTTCGATGCATATTTACGTTATTTTGACGCATATTTACTTCACTACGATCAACATTTACTTCGTTTCGATGCATATTTACTTCATTTTGATGCATATTTACTTCATTACGATCAATATTTTCTCCGTTTTAATGTATATTTACTTCATTTTGATTCATATTTACTTCATTACGATCAACATTTCCTTGGTTTCGTTGCTTATTTACTTAATTTTGATTCATATTTACTTCATTACAATCAATATTTTCTCCGTTTTGATGCATATTTACTTCATTTTGATGCATATTTTCTTTATTACATTCAATATTTCCTCCGTTTCGATGTATATTTACTTCATTTTTATGCATATTTACTTCATTACGATCAACATTTCCTTCGTTTCGATGCATATTTACTTCATTTTGATGCATATTCACTTCATTACGATCAACATTTCCTTCATTTTGATGCATATTTACTTCATTACGATCAATATTTTCTCCATTTTGATGCATATTTACTTCATTACGATCAACATTTCCTTCATTTTGATGCATATTTACTTCATTATGATCAATATTACCTTCGTTTCGATGCATATTTACATCATTTTTATTCATATTTACTTCATTATGATCAACATTTCCTTCGTTTTGATACATATTTATTTCATTTTGATGCATATGTACTTCATTATGATCAACATTTCATTCGTTTCGATGCATATTTACTTCATTTTGATGCATTTACTTCATTACGATCAATATTTCCTTCGTTTCGATGCATATTTACTTCATTTTGATGCATATTTACTTTATTACGATCAATATTTCCTTCGTTTTGATGCATATTTACTTCATTTTGATGCATATTTACTTCATTACGATCAACATTTCCTTCGTTTCGATGCATATTTACTTCATTTTGATGCATAATTACTTCATTACGATCAACATTTCCTTCGTTTCGATGCATATTTACATCATTTTGATGCATATTTACTTCATTATGATCAACATTTCCTTTGTTTCGTTGCATATTTATTTCATTTTGATGCATATGTACTTCATTATGATCAACATTTCATTCATTTCGATGCATATTTACTTCATTTTGATGCATATTTACTTCATTACGATCAACATTTCTTTTGTTTCGATGCATATTTACTTTATTTTGATGCATATTTACTTCATTACGATCAACATTTCCTTGGTTTCGTTGCATATTTACTTCATTGTGATTCATATTTACTTCATTAAGATAAATATTTTCTCCGTTTCGATGCATATTTACTTCATTTTGAAGCATATTTACTTCATTACATTCAACATTTCTTCTGTTTCGATGCATATTTACTTCATTTTGATGCATATTTACTTCATTACGATCAATATTTCCATCGTTTCGATGCATATTTACTTTATTTTGATGCATATTTACTTCATTACGATCAACATTTCCTTCATTTTGATGCATATTTACTTCATTACGATCAATATTTCATCCGTTTTGATGCATATTTACTTCTTTACGATCAACATTTCCTTCATTTTGATGCATATTTACATCATTACAATCAACATTTCCTTCATTTTGATGCATATTTACATCATTTTGATGCATATTTACTTCATTATGATCAATATTTCCTTCGTTTTGATGCATATTTATTTCATTTTGATGCATATGTACTTCATTATGATCAACATTTCATTCGTTTCGATGCATATTTACTTCATTTTGATGCATATTTACTTCATTATGATCAACATTTTCTCCGTTTCGATGCATATTTACTTCATTTTGATGCATATTTACTTCATTACGATATATATTTTCTCCATTTCGGTGCATATTTACTTCATTTTGATGCATATTTACTTCATTACGATCAACATTTCCTTTGTTTCGATGCATATTTACTTTATTTTGATGCATATTTACTTCATTACGATCAACATTTCCTTCGTTTCGATGCATATTTACTTCATTTTGATGCATATTTACTTAATTTAGATGCATATTTATTTCATTACGATCAATATTTTCATCATTTCGATGCATATTTACTTCATTTTGGTGCATATTTACTTCATTACGATCAACATTTCCTCCGTTTCGATGCATATTTACTTCATTTTGATGCATATTTATTTCATTATGATCAACATTTCTTTTGTTTCAATGGATATTTATATCATTTTGATGCATATTACTTCATTACGATCAACATTTCCTTCGTTTCGACGCATATTTATTTAATTTAGATGCATATATATTTCATTACGATCAATATTTCCTTCATTCCGATGCATATTTACTTCATTTTGATGCATATTTATTTCATTATGATCAAAATTTCCTTCATTTCGATGCATATTTACTTTATTTTGATGCATATTTACTTCATTACGATCAACATTTCCTTCGTTTCGATGTATATTTGCTTCATTTTGATGCATATTTCTTTATTACGATTAATATTTCATTCATTTTGATGCATATTTACTTCATTTTGATGCATATTTACTTCATTACGATCAACATTTCCTTTCTTTCGATGCATATTTACTTCATTTTGATGCATATTTACTTCATTACGATCAACATTTCCTTAGTTTCGATGCATATTTACATCATTTTGATGCATATTTACATCATTATGATCAACATTTCCTTCGTTTCGATGCATATTTATTTCATTTTGATGCATATGTACTTCATTATGATCAACATTTCATTCGTTTCGATGCATATTTACTTCATTTTGATGCATATTTACTTCATTATGATCAACATTTTCTTTGTTTCGATGCATATTTACTTTATTTTGACGCATATTTACTTTATTACGATCAACATTTCCTTCGTTTCGATGCATATTTACTTCATTTTGATGCATATTTACTTCATTACGATCAATATTTTCTCCGTTTTGATGCATATTTACTTCGTTTTGATGCATATTTACTTCATTACAATCAACATTTCCTTGGTTTCGTTGCATATTTACTTAATTTTGATTCATATTTACTTCATTACGATCAATATTTTCTCCATTTCGATGCATATTTACTTCATTTTGATGCATATTTACTTTATTACATTCAACATTTCCTCCGTTTCGATTCATATTTACTTCATTTTGATGCATATTTACTTCATTACGATCAACATTTCCTTCGTTTCGATGCATATTTACATCATTTTGGTGCATATTTACATCATTATGATCAACATTTCCTTCATTTCGATGCATATTTATTTCATTTTGATGCATATGTACTTCATTATGATCAACATTTCATTCGTTTCGATGCATATTTACTTCATTTTGATGCATATTTACTTCATTACGATCAACATTTTCTTTGTTTCGATGCATATTTACTTTATTTTGACGCATATTTACTTTATTACGATCAACATTTCCTTCGTTTCGATGCATATTTACTTCATTTTGATGCATATTTACTTCATTACGATCAATATTTTCTCCGTTTTGATGCATATTTACTTCATTTTGATGCATATTTACTTCATTACAATCAACATTTCCTTGGTTTCGTTGCATATTTACTTCATTTTGATTCATATTTACTTCATTACGATCAATATTTTCTCCGTTTCGATGCATATTTACTTCATTTTGATGCATACGTACTTCATTATGATCAACATTATATTCGTTTCGATGCATATTTACTTCATTTTGATGCATATTTACTTCATTACGATCAACATTTCCTTTGTTTCGATGCATATTTACTTTATTTTGATGCATATTTACTTCATTACGATCAATATTTTCTTCGTTTCGATGCATATTTTCTTCATTTTGATGCATATTTACTTCATTACGATCAATATTTTCTCCGTTTCGATGCATATTTACTTCATTTTGATGCATATTTACATCATTACAATCAACATTTCCTTGGTTTCGTTGCATATTTACTTCATTTTGATTCATATTTACTTCATTAAGATAAATATTTTCTCCGTTTCGATGCATATTTACTTCATTTTGATGCATATTTACTTCATTACATTCAACATTTCCTTCGTTTCGATGCATATTTACTTCATTTTGATGCATATTTACTTCATTACGATCAACATTTCCTTCGTTTCGATGCATATTTACTTCATTTTGATGCATATTTACTTCATTACGATCAACATTTCCTTCGTTTCGATGCATATTTACATCATTTTGATGCATATTTACTTCATTATGATCAACATTTCCTTCGTTTCGATGCATATTTATTTCATTTTGATGCATATGTACTTCATTATGATCAACATTTCATTCGTTTCGATGCATATTTACTTCATTTTGAAGCATATTTACTTCATTATGATCAACATTTTCTTTGTTTCGATGCATATTTACTTTATTTTGACGCATATTTACTTTATTACGATCAACATTTCCTTCGTTTCGATGCATATTTACTTCATTTTGATGCATATTTACTTCATTACGATCAATATTTTCTCCGTTTTGATGCATATTTACTTCGTTTTGATGCATATTTACTTCATTACAATCAACATTTCCTTGGTTTCGTTGCATATTTACTTCATTTTGATTCATATTTACTTCATTACGATCAATATTTTCTCCGTTTCGATGCATATTTACTTCATTTTGATGCATATTTACTTCATTACATTCAACATTTCCTTCGTTTCGATGCATATTTACTTCATTTTGATGCATATTTACTTCATTACGATCAACATTTCCTTCGTTTCGATGCATATTTACTTCATTACGATCAACATTTCCTTCATTTTGATGCATATTTACTTCATTACGATCAACATTTCCGCCGTTTTGATGCATATTTACTTCATTACGATCAATATTTTCTCCGTTTCGATGCATATTTACTTCATTTTGATGCATATTTAATTCATTACAATCAACATTTCCTTGGTTTCGTTGCATATTTACTTCATTTTGATTCATATTTACTTCATTAAGATAAATATTTTCTCCGTTTCGATGCATATTTACTTCATTTTGATGCATATTTACTTCATTACATTCAACATTTCCTTCGTTTCGATGCATATTCACTTCATTTTGATGCATATTTACTTCATTACGATCAACATTTCCTTCGTTTCGATGCATATTTACTTCATTTTGATGCATATTTACTTCATTACGATCAACATTTCCTTCATTTTGATGCATATTTACTTCATTACGATCAACATTTCCTCCATTTTGATGCATATTTACTTCATTACGATCAACATTTCCTTCATTTTGATGCATATTTACTTCATTACGATCAATATTTCCTTCGTTTTGATGCATATTTACATCATTTTGATGCATATTTACTTCATTATGATCAACATTTCCTTCGTTTTGATGCATATTTATTTCATTTTGATGCATATGTACTTCATTATGATCAACATTTCATTCGTTTCGATGCATATTTACTTCATTTTGATGCATTTACTTCATTACGATCAACATTTCCTTCGTTTCGATGCATATTTACTTCATTTTGATGCATATTTACTTTATTACGATCAATATTTCCTTCGTTTTGATGCATATTTACTTCATTTTGATGCATATTTACTTCATTACGATCAACATTTCCTTCGTTTCGATGCATATTTACTTCATTTTGATGCATAATTACTTCATTACTATCAACATTTCCTGCGTTTCGATGCATATTTACATCATTTTGATGCATATTTACTTCATTATGATCAACATTTCCTTTGTTTCGATGCATATTTATTTCATTTTGATGCATACGTACTTCATTATGATCAACATTATATTCGTTTCTATGCATATTTACTTCATTTTGATGCATATTTACTTCATTACGATCAACATTTCCTTTGTTTCGATGCATATTTACTTTATTTTGATGCATATTTACTTCATTACGATCAATATTTTCTTCGTTTCGATGCATATTTTCTTCATTTTGATGCATATTTACTTCATTACGATCAATATTTTCTCCGTTTCGATGCATATTTACTTCATTTTGATGCATATTTACATAATTACAATCAACATTTCCTTGGTTTCGTTGCATATTTACTTCATTTTGATTCATATTTACTTCATTAAGATAAATATTTTCTCCGTTTCGATGAATATTTACTTCATTTTGATGCATATTTACTTCATTACATTCAACATTTCCTTCGTTTCGATGCATATTTACTTCATTTTGATGCATATTTACTTCATTACAATCAATATTTTCTTGGTTTCGTTGCATATTTACTTCATTTTGATGCATATTTACTTCATTACGATCAATATTTTCTCCGTTTCGATGCATATTTACTTCATTTTGATGCATATTTACTTCATTACATTCAACATTTCCTTCGTTTCGATGCATATTTACTTCATTTTGATGCATATTTACTTCATTACGATCAACATTTCCTTCGTTTCGATGCATATTTACTTCATTTTGATGCATATTTACTTCATTACGATCAACATTTCCTTCGTTTCGATGCATATTTACATCATTTTGATGCATATTACATCATTATGATCAACATTTCCTTCGTTTCGATGCATATTTATTTCATTTTGATGAATATGTACTTCATTATGATCAACATTTCATTCGTTTCGATGCATATTTACTTCATTTTGAAGCATATTTACTTCATTATGATCAACATTTTCTTTGTTTCGATGCATATTTACTTTATTTTGACGCATATTTACTTTATTACGATCAACATTTCCTTCGTTTCGATGCATATTTACTTCATTTTGATGCATATTTACTTCATTACGATCAATATTTTCTCCGTTTTGATGCATATTTACTTCGTTTTGATGCATATTTACTTCATTACAATCAACATTTCCTTGGTTTCGTTGCATATTTACTTAATTTTGATTCATATTTACTTCATTACGATCAATATTTTCTCCGTTTCGATGCATATTTACTTCATTTTGATGCATATTTACTTCATTATATTCAACATTTCCTTCGTTTCGATGCATATTTACTTCATTTTGATGCATATTTACTTCATTACGATCAACATTTCCTTCGTTTCGATGCATATTTACTTCATTTTGATGCATATTTACTTCATTACGATCAACATTTCCTTCATTTTGATGCATATTTACTTCATTACGATCAACATTTCCTCCGTTTTGATGCATATTTACTTCATTACGATCAATATTTTCTCCGTTTCGATGCATATTTACTTCATTTTGATGCATATTTACTTCATTACAATCAACATTTCCTTGGTTTCGTTGCATATTTACTTCATTTTGATTCATATTTACTTCATTAAGATAAATATTTTCTCCGTTTCGATGCATATTTACTTCATTTTGATGCATATTTACTTCATTACATTCAACATTTCCTTCGTTTCGATGCATATTCACTTCATTTTGATGCATATTTACTTCATTACGATCAACATTTCCTTCGTTTCGATGCATATTTACTTCATTTTGATGCATATTTACTTCATTACGATCAACATTTCCTTCATTTTGATGCATATTTACTTCATTACGATCAACATTTTCTCCATTTTGATGCATATTTACTTTATTACGATCAACATTTCCTTCATTTTGATGCATATTTACTTCATTACGATCAATATTTCCTTCGTTTTGATGCATATTTACATCATTTTGATGCATATTTACTTCATTGTGATCAACATTTCCTTCGTTTTGATGCATATTTATTTCATTTTGATGCATATGTACTTCATTATGATCAACATTTCATTCGTTTCGATGCATATTTACTTCATTTTGATGCATTTACTTCATTACGATCAACATTTAGTTCGTTTCGATGCATATTTACTTCATTTTGATGCATATTTACTTTATTACAATCAATATTTCCTTCGTTTTGATGCATATTTACTTCATTTTGATGCATATTTACTTCATTACGATCAACATTTCCTTCGTTTCGATGCATATTTACTTCATTTTGATGCATAATTACTTCATTACTATCAACATTTCCTTCGTTTCGATGCATATTTACATCATTTTGATGCATATTTACTTCATTATGATCAACATTTCCTTTGTTTCGATGCATATTTATTTCATTTTGATGCATACGTACTTCATTATGATCAACATTATATTCGTTTCGATGCATATTTACTTCATTTTGATGCATATTTACTTCATTACGATCAACATTTCCTTTGTTTCGATGCATATTTACTTTATTTTGATGCATATTTACTTCATTACGATCAATATTTTCTTCGTTTCGATGCATATTTTCTTCATTTTGATGCATATTTACTTCATTACGATCAATATTTTCTCCGTTTCGATGCATATTTACTTCATTTTGATGCATATTTACATAATTACAATCAACATTTCCTTGGTTTCGTTGCATATTTACTTCATTTTGATTCATATTTACTTCATTAAGATAAATATTTTCTCCGTTTCGATGCATATTTACTTCATTTTGATGCATATTTACTTCATTACATTCAACATTTCCTTCGTTTCGATGCATATTTACTTCATTTTGATGCATATTTACTTCATTACGATCAACATTTCCTTCGTTTCGATGCATATTTACTTCATTTTGATGCATATTTACTTCATTACTATCAACATTTCCTTCGTTTCGATGCATATTTACATCATTTTGATGCATATTTACATCATTATGATCAACATTTTCTTCGTTTCGATGCATATTTATTTCATTTTGATGCATATGTACTTCATTATGATCAACATTTCATTCGTTTCGATGCATATTTACTTCATTTTGATGCATATTTACTTCATTATGATCAACATTTTCTTTGTTTCGATGCATATTTACTTTATTTTGACGCATATTTACTTTATTACGATCAACATTTCCTTCGTTTCGATGCATATTTACTTCATTTTGATGCATATTTACTTCATTACGATCAATATTTTCTCCGTTTTGGTGCATATTTACTTCGTTTTGATGCATATTTACTTCATTACAATCAACATTTCCTTGGTTTCGTTGCATATTTACTTAATTTTGATTCATATTTACTTCATTACGATCAATATTTTCTCCGTTTCGATGCATATTTACTTCATTTTGATGCATATTTACTTCATTATATTCAACATTTCCTTCGTTTCGATGCATATTTACTTCATTTTGATGCATATTTACTTCATTACGATCAACATTTCCTTCGTTTCGATGAATATTTACTTCATTTTGATGCATATTTACTTCATTACGATCAACATTTCCTTCATTTTGATGCATATTTACTTCATTACGATCAACATTTCCGCCGTTTTTATGCATATTTACTTCATTACGATCAACATTTCCTTCGTTTTGATGCATATTTACATCATTTTGATGCATATTTACTTCATTATGATCAATATTTCCTTCGTTTCGATGTATATTTATTTCATTTTGATGCATATGTACTTCATTATGATTAACATTTCATTCGTTTCGATGTATATTTACTTCATTTTGATTCATATTTACTTCATTATGATCAACATTTTCTCCATTTTGATGCATATTTACTTCATTTTGATGCATATTTACTTCATTACGATAAATATTTTCTCCGTTTCGGTGCATATTTACTTTATTTTGATGCATATTTACTTCATTACGATCAACATTTCCTTTGTTTTATTGCATATTTACTTTATTTTGATGCATATTTACTTCATTACGATCAACATTTCCTTCGTTTTGGTGCATATTTACTTCATTTTGATGCATATTTACTTAATTTACTTCATTACGATCAACATTTTCTTCATTTCGATGCATATTTACTTCATTACGATCAATATTTCCTTCATTTCGATGCATATTTACTTCATTACGATCAATATTTCCTCCATTTTGATGCAGATTTACTTCATTACGATCAACATTTCCTACATTTTGATGCATATTTACTTCATTTTGGTGCATATTTACTTCATTACGATCAACATTTCCTTCGTTTCGATGCATATTTATATCATTTTGATGCATATTTACTACATTACAATCAACATTTCCTTTGTTTCGATGCATATTTACTTCATTTTGATGCATATTTATATTATTACGATCAATATTTTCTTCGTTTCGATGCATATTTACTTCATTTTGATGCATATTTACTTCATTACGTTCAACATTTTCTCCGTTTCGATGCATATTTACTTTATTTTGATGCATATTTACTTCATTACAATCAACATTTCCTTCGTTTCGATGCATATTTACTTCATTTTGATGCATATTTACTTCATTACAATCAACATTTCCTTCGTTTCGATGCATATTTACTTCATTTTGATGCATATTTACTTCATTACGATCAACATTTCCTTCGTTTTGATGCATATTTACTTCATTACGATTAATATTTACTTCATTTTGATGCATATTTACTTCATTATGATCAATATTTCCTTCGTTTCGATGCATATTTATTTTATTTTGATGCATATGTACTTCATTATGATCAACATTTCTTTCGTTTCGATACATATTTACTTCATTTTGATGCGTATTTACTTAATTACGATCAACTTTTCCTTCATTTCGATGCATATTTACATCATTTTGATGCATATTTACTTCATTACGATCAACATTTTCTTCGTTTCGATGCATATTTACTTCATTTTGATGCATATCTACTTCATTACGATTAATATTTTCTCCGTTTTGATGCATATTTACTTCATTTTGATGCATATTTACTTCATTATGACCAACATTTTCTCCGTTTTGATGCATATTTACTTCATTTTGATGCATATTTATTATGATCAACATTTCCTTTGTTTCGATGCATATTTACTTTATTTTGATGCATATTTACTTCATTAAGATTAACATTTTCTTCGTTTCGATGTATATTTACTTGATTTTGATGCATATTACTTCATTACGATCAATATTTTCTCCGTTTTGATGCATATTTACTTCATTACAATCAACATTTCCTTCGTTTTCGTTGCATATTTACTTCATTTTGATGCATATTTACTTCATTACGATCAACATTTTCTCCATTTCGATGCATATTTACTTAATTTTGATGCATATTTACTTCATTACAATTAACATTTCCTTCGTTTTGATGCATATTTACTTCATTTTGATGCATATTTACTTCATTACGATCAACATTTCCTTCGTTTCGATGCATATTTACTTTATTTTGATGCATATTTACTTCATTACGATCAACATTTCCTTCATTTCGATGAATATTTACTTCATTACGATCAATATTTCCTCCATTTTGATGCAGATTTACTTTAATACGATCAACATTTCCTTCATTTTGATGCATATTTACTTCATTTTGGTGCATATTTACTTCATTACGATCAACATTTCCTTCGTTTCGATGCATATTTACATGATTTTGATGCATATTTACTACATTAAAATCAACATTTCCTTTGTTTCGATGCATATTTACTTCATTTTTATGCATATTTACTTTATTACGATCAACATTTTCTTTGTTTCGATGCATATTTACTTCATTTTGATGCATATTTACTTCATTACGTTCAACATTTTCTCCGTTTCGATGCATATTTACTTCATTTTGATGCATATTTACTTCATTACAATCAACATTTCCTTCGTTTCGATGCATATTTACTTCATTTTGATGCATATTTACTTCATTACAATCAACATTTCCTTCGTTTCGATGCATATTTACTTCATTTTGATGCATATTTATTTCATTACGATCAACATTTCCTTCCGTTTCGATGTATATTTACTTCATTACGATTAATATTTACTTCATTTTGATGCATATTTACTTCATTATGATCAATATTTCCTTCGTTTCGATGCATATTTATTTCATTTTGATGCATATGTACTTCATTATGATCAACATTTCTTTCGTTTCGATGCATATTTACTTCATTTTGATGCGTATTTACTTCATTACGATCAACTTTTCCCTCCTTTCGATGCATATTTACATCATTTTGATGCATATTTACGTCATTACGATCAATATTTTCTTCGTTTCGATGCATATTTACTTCATTTTGATGCATATTTACTTCATTACGATTAATATTTTCTCCATTTTGATGCATATTTACTTCATTTTGATGCATATTTACTTCATTACGATCAACATTTCCTTCGTTTCGATGCATATTGACTTCATTTTGATGCATATTTACTTAATTACGATCAATATTTCCTTCGTTTCTATGCATATTTACATCATTTTGAAGCATATTTACTTTATTATGATCAACATTTCCTTCGTTTCGATGCATATTTATTTCATTTTGATTCATATGTACTTCATTATGATGAACATTTCATTCGTTTCGATGCATATTTACTTCATTTTGATGCATATTTACTTCATTGCGATCAATATTTCCTTTGTTTCGATGCATATTTACTTTATTTTGATGCATATTTACTTCATTACGATCAACATTTCCTTCGTTTTGATGCATATGTACTTCATTTTGATGCATATTTACTTCATTACGATCAATATTTTCTCCATTTCGATGCATATTTACTTCATTTTGATGCATATTTACTTCATTACGATCAACATTTTCTCTGTTTCGATGCATATTTACTTCATTTTGATGCATATTTACTTCATTACAATCAATATTTCCTTCGTTTCATTGCATATTTTCTTCATTTTGATGCATATTTACTTCATTACGATCAACATTTCTCCGTTTCGATACATATTTACTTCATTTTGATGCATATTTACTTTATTACAATTAATATTTCCTTCGTTTTGATGCATATTTACTTCATTTTGATGCATATTTACTTCATTACGATCAACATTTCCTTCATTTCGATGCATATTTACTTCATTACGATCAACATTTCCTTCATTTCGATGCATATTTACTTCATTATGATCAATATTTCCTCCATTTTGATGCAGATTTACTTCATTACGATCAACATTTCCTTCATTTTGATGCATATTTACTTTATTTTGGTGCATATTTACTTCATTACGATCAACATTTCCTTCGTTTCGATGCATATGTTGGATTGTATACTAAAAGTCTAGCTTTTTGTATGAACAATGTTATAACAATTAATTTGAAATGAGAATCATATGATCAAATGATTGCATCTTATAATTTATTTATATGTTCGATGCAATAGTCCACTTACTTTATACTGTAGATAATATGTTGTGCGACAACACGCGGAAGATCATATTATCGGTTTCCTTATAAAGTATAAACAGATGCTCACAATCGAGATAGACGGGGACTCTCTATCGGGATGGTTGTAGTGTGGTTTGGTATTAGCTTGTCTTGGCTATAGAATCACATTAGTGCACTTGTGTGTATTGAGCAGGACCGCTTGAGATCGTTTGACTTATACTGACTTATAGGAGAACTTGATCTCAGTTATTATGGAAGTTCGTGCTCTTAATCCCTATACAATAACCTCGACACGTAGGGCAGTATGTATTTCTTTGATTCATCAATGGGTGAGATTTACATGTAATTAAATCAACAAACTCGATGAGTTGGGAAATAGTGCTGTCTCTATGGTGTGCTGTTGATTGTAGAAGGAATTCGTGTCCGTCATAGGTTGATGATGTCCCCTTGAGGAGCTCATAAGGATTATCATGTAAACCCTGCAGGTGAAATTTATTCCGGCATGATAATGAGGTTGAGTGGTACTACTCTTGGATGAGATATTAATTAATTGAGTTGTCAGTAACTTAAATTAATTAATGGACATTGTATATCTTAAACATGGGGAGACTAACGGGCTCATAATAAGACGGAGCCCAAAACGTAATTTTGGGATTGGTATGGTAGTGCAGTAATAATATTTTAGTGGAATATATTATTATTATTATTATTGGACTTAAGTATAAGCTTTGGGCTAAGCTTGGATACTTAAGCCCAATGGAGGCCCAACCCAATTTCTCCTCCTTGTCCCTGCTGTAGCCCATGTATATAAGTCACCTCAGCTTATCTGGAACCCTAATCTAATCTAATTCATTATTCACGTGTGATGAGGGTTGAGAGCAGATTGAGTAGGTCTCGTAGATCGTCGCCCACACGACGTCGAGATCGGACTTGGGACATACAGCAGAAGACCGGAAGGTCGTTTGCTGCTGCAGTTCGTCATGTTCCAAAATTCGTATAAAATCGTACAGTTCTTTGATTTTGATGTATTATATACTGATGGAAAGCCGTCGAAGAGAGGATCGTCTGAGCACAAAGATCACTTAATTCCGACATCAGAAGAGGAACTTATGGCTATTCTCGTGGGACTGCGCAGACTGCCAGCGAGAATTCAACCTCTACATCAACCCTTGGTGAAAGGTAATGCGTTTCATGTTTACTTGCTTCCGCTGCTTGTTAGAAATAAATGGAACCCTAACGGGTCACGTTAACCAAACGATCGAATGCCAACAATTGGTATCAGAGCTTCTGTTTCATGGTGAAGCGTGACACGTTAGGATAGGGTTTATGTGATTAATTTTTCGGAATTAGGATCACATGTTTAGGGTTTTGGTTTTATTGCGCAAACCATGAATATCCCTATGTAATATATACCCTATATCATATCTATTCGTCCATGGTTGTGTGTGAGAGGATTCGACGAAAACTGTTCGTCAATTTCACATGCAAGGAAGAAAGAGAGGGCAAAAATAGAATCACGCTTTTGAGAGAAAATCCAGCGTAGTGATATTGCAGAGAGAATAACTAGAGTTTCAACGGTCGGATTGATCTGTAATTTGGTCAGCACGTTCAGAACTTGTGGATGTACATTCCGAACGGTGGAGATCGAATTTGGAGCTTTTTCTTGCTGGGAGTACGCTGAAAACAGAAGCAGATATTTGGGCGATTCTGTTTTGCGCAGTCGAGGGAAAAGTGCCGTTTCTGACAAACTAATCGTTGGATCGAGCTCTAATTTGGTCAACACGTTCAGACCTTGTGGATGTACATTCTGAACGGTGAAGATCGAATTTGGAGTCTTTTCTTGCTGGGAGTACGCTGAAAACAGAAGCAGATATTTGGGCGATTCTGTTTTGCGCAGTCGAGAGAAAAGAGCCGTTTCTCACAAAATGACCGTTGGATCGATCTGTAATTTGGACAGAATGTTCACGACTTACAGTAGTAGATTCTGGACGGTGGAGATTGGATTCTAAGGTCTTTCAGTTTCGAACTACGAACGACAGTTGGTGTAGTTTGGTGTTGCGCGTTGGGCTGAACTTGGTTCCATGCAAGTAGGCCCTTGGACGAGCGACAGTCCGGGTGAGGGGCGCTCGTCAAGGCACTTGGGGCGCTCCCTGACATAATTGGCGGTGGGATATGACGATGGACGTCTTGGGGCACAAGCAATCCTGCTTGTTGCGTAAGGCATCGATTCCACAGTAGGAGTGTCGGACAAGACATTAAAATTTAGAGGCGTTTTTATTCCTAATATATATAACTGTCATAATTGATTTAATTGTCTATTATTGTTATATATATATATATATATATATATATATATATATATATATATATGGATGCCTGATCTCTATGATTTATTGTCTTATATAGAAGCATGCTAGATTGCGTATTATATTTGGTATATTATATGCATATA
Source organism: Pogostemon cablin (assembly GCA_023678885.1). Lineage (NCBI taxonomy): Eukaryota > Viridiplantae > Streptophyta > Magnoliopsida > Lamiales > Lamiaceae > Pogostemon > Pogostemon cablin. The sequence continues at coordinate 17,605,758 of CM043011.1, forward strand.
TTGCTAGAGTGTTGGATAAGACATCCAATTTTAAGGAAACTAATTCCTAATATATAACTGACATAATAGATTGTATATTATTGTTATATATGGATGTCGAATTAATTCCTAATATATGACTGCTATAATTGATTTAATAATCTATTATTGTCATATATGAATGTTGAATTAATTCCTAATATATAACTGCTATAATTGATTGTCTATTATTGTTATATATGGATGTTGAATTGATTCCTAATATATAACTGACATAATTGATTTAATTATCTATTATTGTTATATATGGTTGCTCGTCGATATCGATGATTTTGATAATCTAGACGACATGACGATCGATATCGATAGTTTCGGAATTTTGATAATCTTGATGTTTTTTGAATATTTGATAATCTAGTAGATATCGATGATTTTGATAATCTGGACGACATCGACGGTCGATATCGATGGTTTCAAAAATTGGACAATCTGAAAATTTTGAAAATTTGATAGTCTGGAAGTCTTTGATGATATTCGTGCCTGGTGGCGAACAATCGAATTCGCTGATATATAACTGTTAATGATTGATTTAATTATTGATTATTGTTATATATGTATGCATGACTCTCTGTGATTTACTGCCTTATGTGCCGTAATAGAAGCATGTTAGCGTTGCGTATTTTATTCTGAATATCATATGCATGTAAAAACCCTCGGTGTTAAATTACTAAGTGGGAGAGGGGATTGGTAAATATTCTCGCGACCTCCATTATTGGTTTGTAAGTGATGTGAGTAAACTTGCGTGTTGGCAATAGGCCTTCCTCCCTAACGGATGAGTTTATTCACGGATCACTGGTACAGACTTCATTACATAATTATTGTTTGTAATGTGGTACATGAACTTGCGTGTTGGCAATAGGCCTTCCTCCCTAACGGATGAGTTTATGTGGGGCTCACTGGTACAAACTTATAATTGATGATTGTAGGAAGCTATCCGAGCGCGTGTATACTTCTCCAACTGTAAGGCACACAAGCTCGCGCAGTGGACTTGGGATCAAATAATGGTGTACACTTAGGTGTAAATAATTAGTATCATCCCCAACGGAGTCACTGCTATTATTTGCATGGCTAAAGAGGAACCGACTATTAATTATTTTGTCATAAAGTTAGGTTGACAAATGAAATTAATGGGTAAAACCTTGTCTTGTAAATGTTTGGGTTTGTAAACGTCCACACTAACGTGGCTTGCAGACTCACGGTGCTTGAGATGTCGGTGAATTTTATTTTTATATAGTTTTGAGGAAATCAATATAAAATGATAAAATTCGAAGTTTTGATCGGTAAATTTATTTATGATTCTCTGTAATTTCAAATGGTTTTATCTCGCTTATTGTTGACTAAAAGGAATTATATTTACTGGTCCAAAATTAGATGATTAGAAAAGAATCTTGGTTTTGAATTTTACTGCTTAAGAAAATACATGTGTGTTCTCACAATGGACGTCTCATGATGCCTATTAAAGTCTCTAGTGAAGAGATGAGAGGTTCATAGAAATATGATGGTCTCATGTAACTCTTCGGATACTTGAGTAAGTTAAAAGGCAGAAGATCATGATTTAATTTGATGAATGAATTGGGAAAGCATGGAGTATAAATTGAAGGGAAACCTAGATCAATTTAATTCTTTGTGAATTACCTAGATGTTTTTGAGTAAGTTCCACCTGAATTACAATAGGATGTATATGGTGGAAAACTTCTGGCAAAACATGTGGCAAAGGAAAGCCATTTTCATCATAATGTGAACAAGTTTTATATCTTATTCACTAGTTGTTTAAAACATGATTAGTGATGGCATTTACTGACACGAAGTGCGTAGATACTGGAATCACTAAATGTTTATTACTAAGTGAGGATAAGATTGTTATGACATGGGTAAAACTACAAGAGTAGTGGCTATTGCAGTGGGAGTTGCCTATTTATTAAATGATATGAGTAGACGTTTGATTTTATGAAATTGTCTTTACGTACATTTTCATAGAAAGAATTTGATTTCGGTTTCTATGCATTAATAGATGGATACTCCATTTTATTTAAATGACATGGTCATTATAATGAATGATAGAGTTGTAATCTGTTATGGTACGTTGGTGAACAATTTGTACACTCTTAAATCATGTTTATCCCCTGGATGCGACAAATAGTAATTAATAATGAGTCTTCTAATCTAGTAAGAGAAAGGTACCTTCGGAAATGAATTTCCCACCTTAATGGTGTGACGAATAGAAGGAATAGCACTCTTATGGTAATGATTAGATAGATGATGAATTATTTGGAATTACTAAATTCATTTTATGGATATGCCTTAGGAACAGTAATTCGTAAGAATGTTTTTCTATTTGTGGGATATCCTAGAAAAATGAAGGATGATTTATTTAGTCCACAAGATCGAAGAGTGATTGTTAACATAAACACTAGATTTTTGGAAAAAGGACTATGTAATAAATCAAATACCCATGTATAAGTTGTTCTAAAGAAAGTGAGAGGAAAACACAAAGTATAAGTACCAAGTGTACAAGAGGATATACCACAAGGTAAACTGCAACGCGTGTCACGTCTGATATACAATTGCATGTAGTGCCTTGTTGTAGTGGGAGGGTTCTTCGACAACTTGTAAGATACATGTTTTGGGAAAGTCGTGAGACTTGGTCCCTCGCAAACATGAAATGGACCCACGGATACGAAGAAGCACTACAAGTTAGAAATGCCTAATCCTAGCAAAGTGCAATGAATATTAAAATAGAACGATTTGAAATAAGATCTGGATGATTGTAGAACCACGGATGGTGTGAAAACCATTGGAAGTGGTCATACAAAATAAAAGAGGATCATACGGTAAGGTGAAAACCTTAGAAGTAAAGCTTGTTGGGAAAAGGTATACTCAGAAAGAAAGGGTTCGATTATGAGAAAACCTGTTCGCCAGTAGCTATGCTTATGTTGATCCGGACTCTTTTATCTGTTGCTACTCATATGAAATATGAGGGATAGCAAATAGATGTCAAGACAGCTTTCCTGATTGGAAATCTTGAGGAAAACATCTATGTGAAGCAACCAGAGTGATTCATTGCAAAGAGCTAAGAGCATTGTGATAGGAGCTTAAAAGTGTCCATTAATGGACTAAAACAAGCTTCAAGATCATGAAACATCCGTTTTGATGAGGTAATCCAGTGACATGGATCTAATCAATGATCGGATAGGTCTTGTGTATTGAAAAGAGTGATGAAAACGTGGTGGTATTTCTTGTACTATACGTAGATGATATATTGCTCATTGGAGACAATGAAAGAGTATTGTCGGGCGTATGTGTATGGATAATAAAGCGGTATGAAATGAAGGACTTAAGAAGAGCAAAAATATCCTTTTGATCACGGTAATACGGATCACAAGAAAGGATATTATGCTTGTCTCAAGCTTCATGAATTGATACGATCCTTACTTGTTTTAGCAAGTGACTTTATCTAAGAAAATATGTCTTGAGACACAAAAGGAAGATAAAGGTGATGAAAGCAGTTCCTTATGCTTCGGCGAATAAGGAAGCTTAATCTTAGGAATGCTATCCGCGAGAATGGATATCTATTTTGCTGAACGCATGAACAGTGGGTATCAACGTAACCCAGAACAAGAATGATGAACTGTGGTAAGACATATATGAAGTACCTGAGAAGGACTGGAAATTATATGTAAGCTTACTGGGTAAATTCACTGCTTCTTGTGGATTACGTAGATTCGGATTTTTTAGTCAGATTAGACGGCAGTAAATACACCTCAAGGTTATGTGTTTAATTTTAGGAAGTTGAGTCATAATGTGGAGGAGTGTTATATAGAAATATATTTCAGACTCCGGACTCCATCATGTAAAGATGATAAATTGGAGCCTATGAGGCAGCCAAAGTATCTGTATGACTCTAGAAACTTCAAGATGGACTTTGAAGTGTTTCTAAGTTTGCCCAAGGATATCACAATTTATATTGATGATATTGGTGCAGTTGCAAACTTGAAGGAATCACGAGCCCATAAGGCAATTAAACACATGGAGTGCAAGTACCACCTGTTACGAGAAATCGTATGATGAGGGGAAGGTTGTTGTCGCCTAGATTGCATCGGATGATGACCTAGTAAATCCATTTACAAGGATATTAAGGCGAGAGCTTTTAATGGTCGTGTAGTGGGAGTGGGAATCAGATGTATGGCGGAAGACATGACAGCATAGTCTTTTAGTATAAGTGGGAGATTGTTGGATTGTATACTAAAAGTCTAGCTTTTTGTATGAACAATGTTATAACAATTAATTTGAAATGAGAATCATATGATCAAATGATTGCATCTTATAATTTATTTATATGTTCGATGCAATAGTCCACTTACTTTATACTATAGATAATATGTTGTGCGACAACACGCGGAAGATCATATTATCGGTTTCCTTATAAAGTATAAACAGATGCTCACAATCGAGATAGACGGGGACTCTCTATCGGGATGGTTGTAGTGTGGTTTGGTATTAGCTTGTCTTGGCTATAGAATCACATTAGTGCACTTGTGTGTATTGAGCAGGACCGCTTGAGATCGTTCGACTTATACTGACTTATAGGAGAACTTGATCTCAGTTATTATGGAAGTTCGTGCTCTTAATCCCTATACAATAACCTCGACACGTAGGGCAGTATGTATTTCTTTGATTCATCAATGGGTGAGATTTAAATGTAATTAAATCAACAAACTCGATGAGTTGGGAAATAGTGCTGTCTCTATGGTGTGCTGTTGATTGTAGAAGGAATCCGTGTCCGTCATAGGTTGATGATGTCCCCTTGAGGAGCTCATAAGGATTATCATGTAAACCCTGCAGGTGAAATTTATTCCGGCATGATAATGAGGTTGAGTGGTACTACTCTTGGATGAGATATTAATTAATTGAGTTGTCAGTAACTTAAATTAATTAATGGACATTGTATATCTTAAACATGGGGAGACTAACGGGCTCATAATAAGAAGGAGCCCAAAACGTAATTTTGGGATTGATATGGTAGTGCAGTAATAATATTTTAGTGGAATATATTATTATTATTGGACTTAAGTATAAGCTTTGGGCTAAGCTTGGATACTTAAGCCCAATGGAGGCCCAACCCAATTTCTCCTCCTTGTCCCTGTTGTAGCCCATGTATATAAGTCACCTCAGCTTATCTGGAACCCTAATCTAATCTAATTCATTATTCACGTGTGATGAGGGTTGAGAGCAGATTGAGTAGGTCTCGTAGATCGTCGCCCACATGATGTCGAGATCGGACTTGGGACATACAGCAGAAGACCGGAAGGTCGTTTGCTGCTGCAGTTCGTCATGTTCCAAAATTCATATAAAATAGTACAGTTCTTCGATTTTGATGTATTATATACTGATGGAAAGCCGTCGAAGAGAGGATCGTCTGAGCACAAAGATCACTTAATTCCGACTCAGAAGAGGAACTTATGGCTATTCTCGTGGGACTGCGCAGACTGCCAGCGAGAATTCAACCTCTACATCAACCCTTGGTGAAAGGTAATGCGTTTCATGTTTACTTGCTTCCGCTGCTTGTTAGAAATACATGGAACCCTAACGGGTCACGTTAACCAAACGATCGAATGCCAACAACATATTTATATCATTTTGATGCACATTTACTACATTACAATCAACATTTCCTTCGTTTCGAAGCATATTTACTTAATTACGATCAATATTTCCTTCGTTTCTATGCATATTTACATCATTTTGGAGCATATTTACTTTATTACGAACAATATTTCCTTCGTTTCGATGCATATTTACTTTATTTTGATGCATATGTACTTCATTATGATCAACATTTCCTTCGTTTCGATGCATATTTATTTCATTTTGTTTCATATGTACTTCATTATGATGAACATTTCATTCGTTTCGATGCATATTTACTTCATTTTTATGCATATTTACTTCATTGCGATCAATATTTCCTTTGTTTCGATGCATATTTACTTTATTTTGATGCATATTTACTTCATTACGATCAACATTTCCTTCGTTTCGATGCATATGTACTTCATTTTGATGCATATTTACTTCATTACGATCAATATTTTCTCCATTTCGATGCATATTTACTTCATTTTGATGCATATTTACTTCATTACGATCAACATTTTCTCCGTTTCGATGCATATTTACTTCATTTTGATACATATTTACTTCATTACAATCAACATTTCCTTCGTTTCGTTGCATATTTACTTCATTTTGATGCATATTTACTTCATTACGATCAATATTTCTCCATTTCGATGCATATTTACTTCATTTTGATGCATATTTACTTTATTACAATTAACATTTCCTTCGTTTTGATGCATATTTACTTCATTTTGATGCATATTTACTTCATTACGATCAACATTTTCTTCATTTCGATGCATATTTACTTCATTACGATCAATATTTCCTTCATTTCGATGCATATTTACTTCATTACGAACAATATTTCCTCCATTTTGATGCAGGTTTACTTCATTACGATCAACATTTCCTACATTTTGATGCATATTTACTTCATTTTGGTGCATATTTACTTCATTACGATCAACATTTCCTTCGTTTCGATGCATATTTATATCATTTTGATGCATATTTACTACATTACAATCAACATTTCCTTTGTTTCGATGCATATTTACTTCATTTTGATGCATATTTATATTATTACGATCAATATTTTCTTCGTTTCGATGCATATTTACTTCATTTTGATGCATATTTACTTCATTACGTTCAATATTTTCTCTGTTTCGATGCATATTTACTTTATTTTGATGCATATTTACTTCATTACAATCAACATTTCCTTCGTTTCGATGCATATTTATTTCATTTTGATGCATATTTACTTTATTACAATCAACATTTCCTTCGTTTCGATGCATATTTACTTCATTTTGATGCATATTTACTTCATTACGATCAATATTTCCTTCGTTTCGATGTATATTTACTTCATTACGATTAATATTTACTTCATTTTGATGCATATTTACTTCATTATGATCAATATTTCCTTCGTTTCGATGCATATTTATTTTATTTTGATGCATATGTACTTCATTATGATCAACATTTCATTCGTTTCGATGCATATTTACTTCATTTTGATGCATTTACTTCATTAGGATCAACATTTCCTTCGTTTCGATGAATATTTATTTTATTTTGATGCATATGTACTTCATTATGATCAACATTTCATTCGTTTCGATGCATATTTACTTCATTTTGATGCGTATTTACTTAATTACGATCAACTTTTCCTTCCTTTCGATGCATATTTACATCATTTTGATGCATATTTACTTCATTACGATCAACATTTTCTTCGTTTCGATGCATATTTACTTCATTTTGATGCATATTTACTTCATTACGATTAATATTTTCTCCGTTTTGATGCATATTTACTTCATTTTGATGCATATTTACTTCATTATGATCAACATTTTCTCCGTTTTGATGCATATTTACTTCATTTTGATGCATATTTACTTCATTATGATCAACATTTCCTTTGCTTCGATGCATATTTACTTTATTTTGATGCATATTTACTTCATTAAGATTAACATTTTCTTCGTTTCGATGTATATTTACTTCATTTTGATGCATATTACTTCATTACGATCAACTTTTCTCCGTTTTGATGCATATTTACTTCATTACAATCAACATTTCCTTCGTTTTCGTTGCATATTTACTTCATTTTGATGCATACTTACTTCATTACGATCAACATTTTCTCCATTTCGATGCATATTTACTTAATTTTGATGCATATTTACTTCATTACAATTAACATTTCCTTCGTTTTGATGCATATTTACTTCATTTTGATGCATATTTACTTCATTACGATCAACATTTCCTTCGTTTCGATGCATATTTACTTTATTTTGATGCATATTTACTTCATTACGATCAACATTTCCTTCATTTCGATGCATATTTACTTCATTACGATCAATATTTCCTCTATTTTGATGCAGATTTACTTTAATACGATCAACATTTCCTTCATTTCGATGCATATTTACATCATTTTGATGCATATTTACTACATTAAAATCAACATTTCCTTTGTTTCGATGAATATTTACTTCATTTTGATGCATATTTACTTTATTACGATCAACATTTTCTTTGTTTCGATGCATATTTACTTCATTTTGATGCATATTTACTTCATTACGTTCAACATTTTCTCCATTTCGATGCATATTTACTTCATTTTGATGCATATTTACTTCATTACAATCAACATTTCCTTCGTTTCGATGCATATTTACTTCATCACAATCAACATTTCCTTCGTTTCGATGCATATTTACTTCATTTTGATGCATATTTACTTCATTACGATCAACATTTCCTTCGTTTCGATGCATATTTACTTCATTACGATTAATATTTACTTCATTTTGATGCATATTTACTTCATTATGATCAATATTTCCTTCGTTTCGATGCATATTTATTTCATTTTGATGCATATGTACTTCATTATGATCAACATTTCTTTCGTTTCGATGCATATTTAATTCATTTTGATGCGAATTTACTTCATTACGATCAACTTTTCCTTCCTTTCGATGCATATTTACATCATTTTGATGCATATTTACTTCATTACGATCAACATTTTCTTCATTTCGATGCATATTTACTTTATTTTGATGCATATTTACTTCATTACGATTAATATTTTCTCTGTTTTGATGCATATTTACTTTATTTTGATGCATATTTACTTCATTATGATCAATATTTTCTCCGTTTTGATGCATTTTTACTTCATTTTGATGCATATTTACTTCATTATGATCAACATTTCCTTTGTTTCGATGCATATTTACTTTATTTTGCTGCATATTTACTTCATTAAGATTAACATTTTCTTCGTTTCGATGTATATTTACTTCATTTTGATGCATATTACTTTATTACGATCAATATTTTCTCCGTTTTGATGCATATTTACTTCATTACAATCAACATTTTCTTCTTTTTCGTTGCATATTTACTTCATTTTGATGTATATTTACTTCATTACGATCAACATTTTCTCCATTTCGATGCATATTTACTTAATTTTGATGCATATTTACTTCATTACAATTAACATTTCCTTCGTTTCGATGCATATTTACTTCATTTTGATGCATATTTACTTCATTACGATCAACATTTCCTTCGTTTCGATGCATATTTACTTTATTTTGATGCTTATTTACTTCATTACGATCAACATTTCCTTCATTTCGATGCATATTTACTTCATTACGATCAATATTTCCTCCATTTTGATGCAGATTTACTTTATTACGATCAACATTTCCTTCATTTTGATGCATATTTACTTCATTTTGGTGCATATTTACTTCATTACGATTAACATTTCCTTCGTTTCGATGCATATTTACATCATTTTGATGCATATTTACTACATTACAATCAATATTTCCTTTGTTTCGATGCATATTTACTTCATTTTGATGCATATTTACTTTATTACGATCAACATTTTCTTTGTTTCGATGCATATTTACTTCATTTTGATGTATATTTACTTCATTACGTTCAACATTTTCTCCGTTTCGATGCATATTTACTTCATTTTGATGCATATTTACTTCATTACAATCAACATTTCATTCGTTTCGATGCATATTTACTTCATTTTGATGCATATTTACTTCATTACGATCAACATTTCCTTCGTTGCGATGCATATTTACTTTATTTTGATGCATATTTACTTCATTACGATCAACATTTCCTTCGTTTCGATGCATATTTACTTCATTACGATTAATATTTACTTCATTTTGATGCATATTTACTTTATTATGATCAACATTTTCTTCGTTTCGATGCATATTTATTTCATTTTGATGCATATGTACTTCATTATGATCAATATTTCTTTCGTTTCGATGCATAATTACTTCATTTTGATGCGTATTTACTTTATTACGATCAACTTTTCCTTCCTTTCGATGCATATTTACGTCATTTTGATGCATATTTACTTCATTACGATCAATATTTCCTTCGTTTTGATGCATATTTACTTCATTTTGATGCATATTTACTTCATTACGATCAATATTTTCTCCGTTTTGATGCATATTTACTCATTTTGATGCATATTTACTTCATTATGATCAACATTTTCTCCATTTTGATGCATATTTACTTCATTTTGATGCATATTTACTTCATTATGATCAACATTTCCTTTGTTTCGATGCATATTTACTTTATTTTGATGCATATTTACTTCATTAAGATTAACATTTTCTTTGTTTCGATGTATATTTACTTCATTTTGATGCATATTACTTCATTACGATCAACATTTTCTCCGTTTTGATGCATATTTACTTCATTACAATCAATATTTCCTTCGTTTTCGTTGCATATTTACTTCATTTTGATGCATATTTACTTCATTACGATCAACATTTTCTCCATTTCGATGCATATTTACTTTATTTTGATGCATATTTACTTCATTACAATCAACATTTCATTCGTTTCGATGCATATTTACTTCGTTTTGATGCATATTACTTCATTACGATCAACATTTCCTTCGTTTCGATGCATATTTACTTCATTTTGATGCATATTTACTTCATTACGATCAACATTTCCTTCGTTTCGATACATATTTACTTCATTACGATTAATATTTACTTCATTTTGATGCATATTTACTTCATTATGATCAATATTTTCTTCGTTTCGATGCACATTTATTTTATTTTGATGCATATGTACTTCATTATGATCAACATTTCTTTCGTTTCGATGCATATTTACTTTATTTTGATGCGTATTTACTTTATTACGATCAACTTTTCCTTCCTTTCGATGCATATTTACGTCATTTTGATGCATATTTACTTCATTACGATCAACATTTCCTTCGTTTTGATGCATATTTACTTCATTTTGATGCATATTTACTTCATTACGATCAATATTTTCTCCGTTTTGATGCATATTTACTCATTTTGAAGCATATTTACTTCATTATGATCAACATTTTCTCCGTTTTGATGCATATTCACTTCATTTTGATGCATATTTACTTCATTATGATCAACATTTCCTTTGTTTCGATGCATATTTACTTTATTTTGATGCATATTTACTTCATTAAGATTAACATTTTCTTCGTTTCGATGTATATTTACTTCATTTTGATGCATATTACTTCATTACGATCAATATTTTCTCCGTTTTGATGCATATTTACTTCATTACAATCAACATTTCCTTCGTTTCGTTGCGTATTTACTTCTTTTTGATGCATATTTACTTCATTACGATCAATATTTTCTCCATTTCGATGCATATTTACTTAATTTTGATGCATATTTACTTCATTACAATTAACATTTCCTTCGTTTCGATGCATATTTACTTCATTTTGATGCATATTTACTTCATTACGATCAACATTTCCTTCGTTTCGATGCATATTTACTTCATTTTGATGCATATTTACTTCATTACGATCAATATTTCCTTCGTTTCGATACATATTTACTTCATTACGATTAATATTTACTTCATTTTGATGCATATTTACTTCATTATGATCAACATTTCCTTCATTTTGATGCATATTTATTTCATTTTGATGCATATGTACTTCATTATGATCAACATTTCTTTCGTTTCGATGCATATTTACTTCATTTTTATGCGTATTTACTTAATTACGATCAACTTTTCCTTCCTTTCGATGCATATTTAAGTCATTTTGATGCATATTTACTTCATTACGATCAACATTTCCTTCATTTCGATGCATATTTACTTCATTTTGATGCATATTTACTTCATTACGATCAATATTTTCTCCGTTTTGTTGCATACTTACTTCAATTTGATGCATATTTACTTCATTATGATCAACATTTTCTCCGTTTTGATGCATATTTACTTCATTTTGATGCATATTTACTTCATTATGATCAACATTTCCTTTGTTTTGAAGCATATTTACTTCATTTTGATGCATATTTACTTCATTAAGATTAACATTTTCTTCGTTTCGAAGTATATTTACTTCATTTTGATGCATATTACTTCATTACGATCAATATTTTCTCCGTTTTGATGCATATTTACTTCATTACAATCAACATTTCCTTCGTTCTCGTTGCATATTTACTTCATTTTGATGCATATTTACTTCATTACGATCAACATTTTCTCCATTTCGATGCATATTTACTTAATTTAGATGCATATTTACTTCATTACAATTAACATTTCCTTCGTTTCGATGCATATTTACTTCATTTTGATGCATATTTACTTCATTACGATCAACATTTCCTTCGTTTCGATGCATATTTACTTTATCTTGATGCGTATTTACTTCATTACGATCAACATTTCCTTCATTTCGATGCATATTTACTTCATTACGATCAATATTTCCTCCATTTTGATGCAGATTTACTTTAATACGATCAACATTTCCTTTATTTTGATGCATATTTACTTCATTTTGGTGCATATTTACTTCATTACGATCAACATTTCCTTCGTTTCGATGCATATTTACATCATTTTAATGCATATTTACTACATTACAATCGACATTTCCTTTGTTTCGATGCATATTTACTTCATTTTGATGCATATTTACTTTATTACGATCAACATTTTTTTTGTTTCGATGCATATTTACTTTATTTTGATGCATATTTACTTCATTACGTTCAACATTTTCTCCATTTCGATGCATATTTACTTCATTTTGATGCATATTTACTTCATTACAATCAACATTTCCTTCGTTTCGATGCATATTTACTTCATTTTGATGCATATTTACTTCATTACAATCAACATTTCCTTCGTTTCGATGCATATTTACTTCATTTTGATGCATATTTACTTCATTACGATCAACATTTCCTTCGTTTCGATGCATATTTACTTCATTACGATTAATATTTACTTCGTTTTGATGCATATTTACTTCATTATGATCAATATTTCCTTCGTTTCGATGCATATTTATTTCATTTTGATGCATATGTACTTCATTATGATCAACATTTCTTTCGTTTCGATGCATATTTACTTCATTTTGATGCGTATTTACTTCATTACGATCAACTTTTCCTTCCTTTCGATGCATGTTTACATCATTTTGATGCATATTTACTTCATTACGATCAACATTTTCTTCGTTTCGATGCATATTTACTTCATTTTGATGCATATTTACTTCATTACGATTAATATTTTCTCCGTTTTGATGCATATTTACTTCACTTTGATGCAATTTACTTCATTATGATCAATATTTTCTCCGTTTTGATGCATTTTTACTTCATTTTGATGCATATTTACTTCATTATGATCAACATTTCCTTTGTTTCGATGCATATTTACTTTATTTTGATGCATATTTACTTCATTAAGATTAACATTTTCTTCGTTTCGATGTATATTTACTTTATTTTGATGCATATTACTTCATTATGATCAATATTTTCTCCATTTTGATGCATATTTACTTCATTACAATCAACATTTTCTTCGTTTTCGTTGCATATTTACTTCATTTTGATGCATATTTACTTCATTACGATCAATATTTTCTCCATTTCGATGTATATTTACTTAATTTTGATGCATATTTACTTCATTACAATTAACATTTCCTTCGTTTCGATGCATATTTACTTCATTTTGATGCATATTTACTTCATTACGATCAACATTTCCTTCGTTTCGATGCATATTTACTTTATTTTGATGCATATTTACTTCATTACGATCAACATTTCCTTCATTTCGATGCATATTTACTTCATTACGATCAATATTTCCTCCATTTTGATGCAGATTTACTTTATTACGATCAATATTTCCTTCATTTTGATGCATATTTACTTTATTTTGGTGCATATTTACTTCATTACGATCAACATTTCCTTCGTTTCGATGCATATTTACATCATTTTGATTTATATATACTACATTACAATCAATATTTCCTTTGTTTCGATGCATATTTACTTCATTTTGATGCATATTTACTTTATTACGATCAACATTTTCTTTGTTTCGATGCATATTTGCTTCATTTTGATGTATATTTACTTCATTACGTTCAACATTTTCTCCGTTTCGATGCATATTTACTTCATTTTGATGCATATTTACTTCATTGCAATCAACATTTCATTCGTTTCGATGCATATTTACTTCATTTTGATGCATATTTACTTCATTACGATCAACATTTCCTTCGTTTCGATGCATATTTACTTCATTTTGATGCATATTTACTTCATTACGATCAACATTTCCTTCGTTTCGATGCATATTTACATCATTTTGATGCATATTTACTACATTACAATCGACATTTCCTTTGTTTCGATGCATATTTACTTCATTTTGATGCATATTTACTTTATTACGATCAACATTTTTTTTGTTTCGATGCATATTTACTTTATTTTGATGCATATTTACTTCATTACGTTCAACATTTTCTCCATTTCGATGCATATTTACTTCATTTTGATGCATATTTACTTCATTACAATCAACATTTCCTTCGTTTCGATGCATATTTACTTCATTTTGATGCATATTTACTTCATTACAATCAACATTTCCTTCGTTTCGATGCATATTTACTTCATTTTGATGCATATTTACTTCATTACGATCAACATTTCCTTCGTTTCGATGTATATTTACTTCATTACGATTAATATTTACTTCATTTTGATGCATATTTACTTCATTATGATCAATATTTCCTTCGTTTCGATGCATATTTATTTCATTTTGATGCATATGTACTTCATTATGATCAACATTTCTTTCGTTTCGATGCATATTTACTTCATTTTGATGCGTATTTACTTCATTACGATCAACTTTTCCTTCCTTTCGATGCATGTTTACATCATTTTGATGCATATTTACTTCATTACGATCAACATTTTCTTCGTTTCGATGCATATTTACTTCATTTTGATGCATATTTACTTCATTACGATTAATATTTTCTCCGTTTTGATGCATATTTACTTCACTTTGATGCAATTTACTTCATTATGATCAATATTTTCTCCGTTTTGATGCATTTTTACTTCATTTTGATGCATATTTACTTCATTATGATCAACATTTCCTTTGTTTCGATGCATATTTACTTTATTTTGATGCATATTTACTTCATTAAGATTAACATTTTCTTCGTTTCGATGTATATTTACTTTATTTTGATGCATATTACTTCATTATGATCAATATTTTCTCCATTTTGATGCATATTTACTTCATTACAATCAACATTTCCTTCGTTTTCGTTGCATATTTACTTCATTTTGATGCATATTTACTTCATTACGATCAATATTTTCTCCATTTCGATGCATATTTACTTAATTTTGATGCATATTTACTTCATTACAATTAACATTTCCTTCGTTTCGATGCATATTTACTTTATTTTGATGCATATTTACTTCATTACGATCAACATTTCCTTCATTTCGATGCATATTTACTTCATTACGATCAATATTTCCTCCATTTTGATGCAGATTTACATTATTGCGATCAATATTTCCTTCATTTTGATGCATATTTACTTTATTTTGGTGCATATTTACTTCATTACGATCAACATTTCCTTCGTTTTGATGCATATTTACATCATTTTGATGCATATATACTACATTACAATCAATATTTCCTTTGTTTCGATGCATATTTACTTCATTTTGATGCATATTTACTTTATTACGATCAACATTTTCTTTGTTTCGATGCATATTTACTTCATTTTGATGTATATTTACTTCATTACGTTCAACATTTTCTCCGTTTCGATGCATATTTACTTCATTTTGATGCATATTTACTTCATTACAATCAACATTTCATTCGTTTCGATGCATATTTACTTCATTTTGATGCATATTTACTTCATTACGATCAACATTTCCTTCGTTTCGATGCATATTTACTTCATTTTGATGCATATTTACTTCATTACGAACAACATTTCCTTCGTTTCGATGCATATTTACTTCATTACGATTAATATTTACTTCATTTTGATGCATATTTACCTCATTATGATCAACATTTTCTTCGTTTCGATGCATATTTATTTCATTTTGATGCATATGTACTTCATTATGATCAATATTTCTTTCGTTTCGATGCATATTTACTTCATTTTGATGCATATTTACTTTATTACGATCAATTTTTCCTTTCTTTCGATGCATATTTTCGTCATTTTGATGCATATTTACTTCATTATGATCAACATTTCCTTCGTTTTGATGCATATTTACTTCATTTTGATGCATATTTACTTCATTACGATCAATATTTTCTCCATTTTGATGCATATTTACTCATTTTGATGCATATTTACTTCATTATGATCAACATTTTCTCCGTTTTGATGCATATTTACTTCATTTTGATGCATATTTACTTCATTATGATCAACATTTCCTTTGTTTCGATGCATATTTACTTTATTTTGATGCATATTTACTTCATTAAGATTAACATTTTCTTCGTTTCGATGTATATTTACTTCATTTTGATGCATATTACTTAATTACGATCAAACTTTATCCGTTTTGATGCATATTTACTTCATTACAATCAATATTTCCTTCATGTTTTCGTTGCATATTTACTTCATTTTGATGCATATTTACTTCATTACGATCAACATTTTCTCCATTTTGATGCATATTTACTTCATTTTGATGCATATTTACTTCATTACAATCAACATTTCATTCGTTTCGATGCATATTTACTTCATTTTGATGCATATTTACTTCATTACGATCAACATTTCCTTCGTTTCGATGCATATTTACTTCATTTTGATGCATATTTACTTCATTACGATCAATATTTCCTTCGTTTCGATGCATATTTACTTCATTACGATTAATATTTACTTCATTTTGATGCATATTTACTTCATTATGATCAATATTTTCTTCGTTTAGATGCACATTTATATTATTTTGATGCATATGTACTTCATTATGATCAACATTTCTTTCGTTTCGATGCATATTTACTTTATTTTGATGCGTATTTACTTTATTACGATCAACTTTTCCTTCCTTTCGATGCACATTTACGTCATTTTGATGCATATTTACTTCATTACGATCAACATTTCCTTCGTTTTGATGCATATTTACTTCATTTTGATGCATATTTACTTCATTACGATCAATATTTTCTCCGTTTTGATGCATATTTACTCATTTTGAAGCATATTTACTTCATTATGATCAACATTTTCTCTGTTTTGATGCATATTTACTTCATTTTGATATTTACTTCATTATGATCAACATTTCCTTTGTTTCGATGCATATTTACTTTATTTTGATGCATATTTACTTCATTAAGATTAACATTTTCTTCGTTTCGATGTATATTTACTTCATTTTGATGCATATTACTTCATTACGATCAATATTTTCTCCATTTTGATGCATATTTACTTCATTACAATCAACATTTCCTTCGTTTCGTTGCATATTTACTTCTTTTTGATGCATATTTACTTCATTACGATCAATATTTTCTCCATTTCGATGCATATTTACTTAATTTTGATGCATATTTACTTCATTACAATTAACATTTCCTTCGTTTCGATGCATATTTACTTCATTTTGATGCATATTTACTTCATTACGATCAATATTTCCTTCGTTTCGATACATATTTACTTCATTACGATTAATATTTACTTCATTTTGATGCATATTTACTTCATTATGATCAACATTTCCTTCATTTCGATGCATATTTATTTCATTTTGATGCATATGTACTTCATTATGATCAACATTTCTTTCATTTCGATGCATATTTACTTCATTTTTATGCGTATTTACTTAATTACGATCAACTTTTCCTTCCTTTCGATGCATATTTAAGTCATTTTGATGCATATTTACTTCATTACGATCAACATTTACTTCGTTTCGATGCATATTTACTTCATTTTGATGCATATTTACTTCATTAAGATTAATATTTTCTCTGTTTTGATGCATATTTACTTCACTTTGATGCATATTTACTTCATTATGATCAATATTTTCTCCGTTTTGATGCATTTTTACTTCATTTTGATGCATATTTACTTCATTATGATCAACATTTCCTTTGTTTCGATGCATATTTACTTTATTTTGATGCATATTTACTTCATTAAGATTAACATTTTCTTCGTTTCGATGTATATTTACTTTATTTTTATGCATATTATTTCATTCTGATCAATATTTTCTCCGTTTTGATGCATATTTACTTCATTACAATCAACATTTCCTTCGTTTTCGTTGCATATTTACTTCATTTTGATGCATATTTACTTCATTACGATCAATATTTTCTCCATTTCGATGCATATTTACTTAATTTTGATGCATATTTACTTCATTACAATTAACATTTCCTTCGTTTCGATGCTTATTTACTTCATTTTGATGCATATTTACTTCATTACTATCAACATTTCCTTCGTTTCGATGCATATTTACTTTATTTTGATGCATATTTACTTCATTACGATCAATATTTCCTTCATTTCGATGCATATTTACTTCATTACGATCAATATTTCCTCCATTTTGATGCAGATTTACTTTATTATGATCAACATTTCCTTCATTTTGATGCATATTTACTTCATTTTGGTGCATATTTATTTCATTACGATCAACATTTCCTTCGTTTCGATGCATATTTACATCATTTTGATGCATATATACTACATTACAATCAATATTTCCTTTGTTTCGATGCATATTTACTTCATTTGATGCATATTTACTTTATTACGATCAACATTTTCTTTGTTTCGATGCATATTTACTTCATTTTGATGTATATTTACTTCATTACGTTCAACATTTTCTCCGTTTCGATGCATATTTACTTCATTTTGATGCATATTTACTTCATTACAATCAACATTTCATTCGTTTCGATGCATATTTACTTCATTTTGATGCATATTTACTTCATTACGATCAACATTTCCTTCGTTTCGATGCATATTTACTTCATTTTGATGCATATTTACTTCATTACGATCAACATTTCCTTCGTTTCGATGCATATTTACTTCATTACGATTAATATTTACTTCATTTTGATGCATATTTACTTCATTATGATCAACATTTCTTCGTTTCGATGCATATTTATTTTATTTTGATGCATATGTACTTCATTATGATCAATATTTCTTTCGTTTCGATGCATATTTACTTCATTTTGATGCGTATTTACTTTATTACGATCAACTTTTCCTTCCTTTCGATGCATATTTACGTCATTTTGATGCATATTTACTTCATTATGATCAACATTTCCTTCGTTTTGATGCATATTTACTTCATTACGATCAATATTTTCTCCATTTTGATGCATATTTACTCATTTTGATGCATATTTACTTCATTATGATCAACATTTTCTCCGTTTTGATGCATATTTACTTCATTTTGATGCATATTTACTTCATTATGATCAACATTTCCTTTGTTTCGATGCATATTTACTTTATTTTGATGCATATTTACTTCATTAAGTTAACATTTTATTCGTTTCGATGTATATTTACTTCATTTTGATGCATATTACTTCATTACGATCAACATTTTCTCCGTTTTGATGCATATTTACTTCATTAGAATGAATATTTCCTTCATGTTTTCATTGCATATTTACTTCATTTTGATGCATATTTACTTCATTACGATAAACATTTTCTCCATTTCGATGCATATTTACTTCATTTTGATGCATATTTACTTCATTACAATCAACATTTCATTCGTTTCGATGCATATTTACTTCATTTTGATGCATATTTACTTCATTACGATCAACATTTCCTTCGTTTCGATGCATATTTACTTCATTTTGATGCATATTTACTTCATTACGATCAACATTTCCTTCGTTTCGATGCATATTTACTTCATTACGATTAATATTTACTTCATTTTGATGCATATTTACTTCATTATTATCAATATTTTCTACGTTTCGATGCACATTCATTTTATTTTGATGCATATGTACTTCATTATGATCAACATTTCTTTCGTTTCGATGCATATTTACTTTATTTTGATGCGTATTTACTTTATTACGATCAACTTTTCCTTCCTTTTGATGCATATTTACGTCATTTTGATGCATATTTACTTCATTACGATCAACATTTCCTTCGTTTTGATGCATATTTACTCATTTTGAAGCATATTTACTTCATTATGATCAACATTTTCTCCGTTTTGATGCATATTTACTTCATTTTGATGCATATTTACTTTATTATGATCAACATTTCCTTTGTTTCGATGCATATTTACTTTATTTTGATGCATATTTACTTCATTAATATTAACATTTTCTTCGTTTCGATGTATATTTACTTCATTTTGATGCATATTACTTCATTACGATCAATATTTTCTCCATTTTGATGCATATTTACTTCATTACAATCAACATTTCCTTCGTTTCGTTGCATATTTACTTCATTTTGATGCATATTTACTTCATTACGATCAATATTTTCTCCATTTCGATGCATATTTACTTAATTTTGATGCATATTTACTTCATTACAATTAACATTTCCTTCGTTTCGATGCATATTTACTTCATTTTGATGCATATTTACTTTATTACGATCAACATTTCCTTTGTTTCGATGCATATTTACTTCATTTTGATGCATATTTACTTCATTACGATCAATATTTCCTTCGTTTCGATACATATTTACTTCATTACGATTAATATTTACTTCATTTTGATGCATATTTACTTCATTATGATCAACATTTCCTTCATTTCGATGCATATTTATTTCATTTTGATGCATATGTACTTCATTATGATCAATATTTCTTTCGTTTCGATGCATATTTACTTCATTTTTATGCGTATTTACTTAATTACGATCAACTTTTCCTTCCTTTCGATGCATATTTAAGTCATTTTGATGCATATTTACTTCATTACGATCAACATTTACTTCGTTTCGATGCATATTTACTTCATTTTGATGCATATTTACTTCATTACGATCAGTATTTTCTCCGTTTTGTTGCATATTTACTTCAATTTGATGCATATTTACTTCATTATGATCAACATTTTCTCCGTTTTGATGCATATTTACTTCATTTTGATGCATATTTACTTCATTATGATCAACATTTCCTTTGTTTTGATGCATATTTACTTTATTTTGATGCATATTTACTTCATTACGATTAACATTTTCTTTGTTTCGATGCATATTTACTTCATTTTGATGCATATTACTTCATTATGATCAATATTTTCTCCGATTTGATGCATATTTACTTCATTACAATCAACATTTCCTTCGTTTTGTTGCTATTTACTTTATTTTGATGCATATTTACTTCATTACGATCAACATTTTCTCCATTTCGATGCATATTTACTTAATTTTGATGCATATTTACTTCATTACAATTAACATTTCCTTCGTTTCGATGCATATTTACTTAATTTTGATGCATATTTACTTTATTACGATCAATATTTCCTTAATTTCGTTGTATATTTACTTCATTTTGATACGTATTTACTTCATTACAATCAATATTTCCTTTATTTAGATGCATATTTACTTCATTACGATCAACATTTCCTCCGTTTTGATGCATATTTACTTCATTACGATCAACATTTCCTTCATTTCGATGCATATTTAATTCATTTTGATGCATATTTACTTCATTACGATCAATATTTCCTTTGTTTCGATGCATATTTACTTCATTTTGATGCATATTTACTTCATTATGATCAACATTTCCTTCGTTTTGATGCATATTGACTTCATTTTGATGCATATTTACTTCATTACGATCAATATTTTCGTCGTTTCTATGCATATTTACATCATTTTGGAGCATATTTACTTTATTACGATCAACATTTCCTTCGTTTCGATGCATATTTACTTCATTTTGATGCATATTTACTTCTTTACGATCAACATTTCCTTCGTTTCGATGCATATTTACTTCATTTTGATGCATATTTACTTCATTACGATCAACATTTCCTTCGTTTCGATGCATATTTACTTCATTACGATTAATATTTACTTCATTTTGATGAATATTTACTTCATTATGATCAACATTTCCTTCGTTTCGATGCATATTTATTTCATTTTGATGCATATGTACTTCATTATGATCAACATTTCTTTCGTTTCGATGCATATTTACTTCATTTTGATGCGTATTTACTTCATTACGATCAATTTTTCCTTCCTTTCGATGCATATTTACGTCATTTTGATGCATATTTACTTCATTACGATCAACATTTCCTTTTTTTCGATGCATATTGATTTCATTTTGACGCATATTTACTTCATAACGATCAATATTTTCTCCGTTTTGATGCATATTTACTTCAATTTGATGCATATTTACTTCATTATGATCAATATTTTCTCCGTTTTGATGCATATTTACTTCATTTTGATGCATATTTACTTCATTATGATCAACATTTCCTTTGTTTCGATGCATATTTACTTTATTTTGATGCATATTTACTTCATTATGATTAATATTTTCTTCGTTTCGATGCATATTTACTTCATTTTGATGCACATTACTTCATTACGATCAACATTTTCTCCGTTTTGATGCATATTTACTTCATTACAATCAACATTTCCTTCGTTTCGTTGCATGTTTACTTCATTTTGATGCATATTTAGTTCATTACGATCAACATTTTCTCCATTTCGATGCATATTTACTTAATTTTGATGCATATTTACTTCATTACAATTAACATTACCTTCGTTTCGATGCATATTTACTTAATTTTGATGCATATTTACTTTATTACGATCAACATTTCCTTCATTTCGATGCATATTTACTTCATTTTGATGCATATTTACTTCATTACGATCAACATTTCCTTTGTTTCATTTTGATGCATATTTACTTCATTACGATCAACATTTCCTTTGTTTCGAAGCATATTTACTTTATTTTGATGCATATTTACTTCATTACGATCAACATTTCCTTCGTTTCGATGCATATTTACTTAATTTTAATGCATATTTACTTCATTACGATCAACATTTTCTCCGTTTTGATGCATATTTACTTCATTTTGATGCATATTTACTTCATTACAATTAACATTTCCTTCGTTTTGATGCATATTTACTTCATTACAATCAATATTTCCTTTATTTCGATGCATATTTACTTCATTACGATCAACATTTCCTCCGTTTTGATGCATATTTACTTCATTACGATCAACATTTCCTTCATTTCGATGCATATTTACTTCATTTTGATGCATATTTACTTCATTACGATCAACATTTCCTTTGTTTCGAAGCATATTTACTTTATTTTGATGCATATTTACTTCATTACGATCAACATTTCCTTCGTTTCGATGCATATTTACTTCATTTTAATGCATATTTACTTCATTATGATTAACATTTTCTCCATTTCGATGCATATTTACTTCATTTTGATGCATATTTACTTCATTACAATCAACATTTCCTTCGTTTTGTTGCATATTTACTTCATTTTGATGCATATTTATTTCATTATGATCAACATTTTATCCGTTTTGATGCATATTTACTTCATTTTGATGCATATTTACTTCATTACAATTAACATTTCCTTCGTTTTGATGCATATTCACTTCATTTTGATGCATATTTACTTCATTACGATCAATATTTCCTTCATTTCGATGCATATTTACTTCATTACGATCAATATTTCCTTCGTTTCGATGCATATTTACTTCATTTTGATGAATATTTACTTCATTACGATCAACATTTTCTCCGTTTTGATGCATATTTACTTCATTTTGATGAATATTTAACATATTATGATCAATATTTTCTCCGTTTTGATGCATATTTACTTTATTTTGATGCATATTTACTTCATTATGATCAATATTTCCTTGTTTCGATGAATATTTACTTTATTTTGATGCATATTTACTTCATTACGATCAACATTTTCTTCGTTTCGATGCATATTTACATTATTTTGATGCATATTACTTCATTACGATCAACATTTTCTTCATTTTGATGCATATTAACTTTATTTTGATGCATATTTACTTCATTACAATTAACATTTCCTTCGTTTCGTTGCATATTTACTTCATTTTGATGCATATTTACTTCATTACGATCAACATTTTCTCCGTTTCGATTCATATTTACTTCATTTTGATACATATTTACTTCATTACAATTAACATTTCCTTCGTTTCGATGCATATTTACTTCATTTTGATGCATATTTACTTCATTACGATCAACATTTCCTTCATTTCGATGTATATTTACTTCATTTTTATGCATATTTACTTCATTACAATCAACATTTTCTTTATTTCGATGCATATTTACTTCATTACGATCAACATTTCCTCCGTTTTGATGCATATTTACTTCATTACGATCAACATTTCCTTCAATTCGATGCATATTTAATTCATTTTGGTGCATATTTACTTCATTACGATCAACATTTCCTTTGTTTCGATGCATATTTACTTCATTTTGATGCATATTTACTTCATTACGATCAACATTTTCTTCGTTTTGATGCATATTTACTTCATTTTGATGCATATTTACTTCATTACGATCAATATTTCCTTCGTTTCGATGCATATTGACTTCATTTTGATGCATATTTACTTCATTACGATCAATATTTCCTTCGTTTCTATGCATATTTACATCACTTTGGAGCATATTTACTTTATTACGATCAACATTTCCTTCGTTTCAATGCGTATTTACTTCATTTTGATGTATATTTACTTCATTATGATTAACATTTCCTTCGTTTCGATGCATATTTATTTCATTTTGATGCATATGTACTTCATTATGATGAACATTTCACTCGTTTCGATGCATATTTACTTCATTTTGATGCATATTTACTTCATTACGATCAACATTTCCTTTGTTTCGATGCATATTTACTTTATTTTAATTCATATTTCCTTCATTACGATCAATATTTTCTTCGTTTCGATGCATATTTACTTCACTTTGATGCATATTTACTTCATTACGATGAACATTTTCTCCGTTTCGATGCATGTTTACTTCATTTTGATGCATATTTACTTCATTTTGATGCATATTCACTTCATTTTGATGCATATTTACTTCATTACAATCAACATTTCCTTCGTTTCGTTGCATATTTACTTCATTTTGATGCATATTTACTTCATTATGATCATTATTTTCTCCGTTTCGATGCATATTTACTTCATTTTGATGCATATTTACTTCATTACAATTAACATTTCCTTCATTTTGATGCATATTTACTTCATTTTGATGCATATTTACTTCATTACGATTAACATTTTCTTTGTTTCGATGCATATTTACTTCATTTTGATGCATATTACTTCATTACGATCAATATTTTCTCCGATTTGATGCATATTTACTTCATTACAATCAACATTTCCTTCGTTTCGTTGCTATTTACTTTATTTTGATGCATATTTACTTCATTACGATCAATATTTTCTATATTTCGATGCATATTTACTTAATTTTGATGCATATTTACTTCATTACAATTAACATTTCCTTCGTTTCGATGCATATTTACTTAATTTTGATGCATATTTACTTTATTACGATCAATATTTCCTTAATTTCGATGTATATTTACTTCATTTTGATGCGTATTAACTTCATTACAATCAATATTTCCTTTATTTAGATGCATATTTACTTCATTACGATCAATATTTCCTCTGTTTTGATGCATATTTACTTCATTACGATCAACATTTCCTTCATTTCGATGCATATTTAATTCATTTTGGTGCATATTTACTTCATTACGATCAATATTTCCTTTGTTTCGATGCATATTTACTTCATTACGATCAACATTTTCTTCGTTTCGATGCATATTTACTTCATTTTGATGCATATTTACTTCATTACGATCAATATTTCCTTTGTTTCGATGCTTATTTACTTTATTTTGATGCATATTTACTTCATTACGATCAATATTTACTTCATTTTGATGCATATTTACTTCATTATGATCAACATTTCCTTCCTTTTGATGCATATTTATTTCATTTTGATGCATATGTACTACATTATGATCAATATTTCTTTCGTTTCGATGTATATTTACTTCATTTTGATGCGTATTTACTTCATTATGATCAACATTTCCTTCGTTTCGATGCATATTTACTTCATTTTGATGCATATTTACTTCATTACGATCAACATTCCCTTCGTTTCGATGCATATTGACTTCATTTTGATGCATATTTACTTCATTACGATCAATATTTTCGTCGTTTCTATGCATAT
This sequence comes from Pogostemon cablin, assembly GCA_023678885.1. NCBI lineage: Eukaryota > Viridiplantae > Streptophyta > Magnoliopsida > Lamiales > Lamiaceae > Pogostemon > Pogostemon cablin. The sequence continues at coordinate 17,632,381 of CM043011.1, forward strand.
TTACATCATTTTGGAGCATATTTACTTTATTACGATTAACATTTCCTTCGTTTCGATGCATATTTACTTCATTTTGATGCATATTTACTTCTTTACGATCAACATTTCCTTCGTTTCGATGCATATTTACTTCATTTTGATGCATATTTACTTCATTACGATCAACATTTTCTTCGTTTCGATGCATATTTACTTCATTACGATTAATATTTACTTCATTTTGATGCATATTTACTTCATTATGATCAACATTTCCTTCGTTTCGATGCATATTTATTTCATTTTGATGCATATGTACATCATTATGATCAACATTTCTTTCGTTTCGATGCATATTTACTTCATTTTGATGCGTATTTAGTTCATTACGATCAATTTTTCCTTCCTTTCGATGCATATTTACGTCATTTTGATGCATATTTACTTCATTACGATCAACATTTCCTTTGTTTCGATGCATATTTATTTCATTTTGACGCATATTTACTTCATAACGATCAATATTTTCTCCGTTTTGATGCATATTTACTTCAATTTGATGCATATTTACTTCATTATGATCAATATTTTCTCCGTTTTGATGCATATTTACTTCATTTTGATGCATATTTACTTCATTATGATCAACATTTCCTTTGTTTCGATGCATATTTACTTTATTTTGATGCATATTTACTTCATTACGATTAATATTTTCTTCGTTTCGATGCATATTTACTTCATTTTGATGCACATTACTTCATTACGATCAACATTTTCTCCGTTTTGATGCATATTTACTTCATTACAATCAACATTTCCTTCGTTTCGTTGCATATTTACTTCATTTTGATGCATATTTAGTTCATTACGATCAACATTTTCTCCATTTCGATGCATATTTACTTAATTTTGATGCATATTTACTTCATTACAATTAACATTTCCTTCGTTTCGATGCATATTTACTTCATTTTGATGCATATTTACTTTATTACGATCAACATTTCCTTCATTTCGATGCATATTTACTTCATTTTGATGCATATTTACTTCATTACGATCAACATTTCCTTTGTTTCGAAGCATATTTACTTTATTTTGATGCATATTTACTTCATTACGATCAACATTTCCTTCGTTTCGATGCATATTTACTTAATTTTAATGCATATTTACTTCATTACGATCAACATTTCCTTCGTTTCGATGCATTTTTACTTAATTTTAATGCATATTTACTTCATTACGATCAACATTTTCTCCGTTTTGATGCATATTTACTTCATTTTGATGCATATTTACTTCATTACAATTAATATTTCCTTTATTTCGATGCATATTTACTTCATTACGATCAACATTTCCTTCGTTTTGATGCATATTTACTTCATTACGATCAACATTTCTTTCATTTTGATGCATATTTACTTCGTTTTGATGTATATTTACTTCATTACGATCAACATTTCCTTTGTTTCGAAGCATATTTACTTTATTTTGATGCATATTTACTTCATTACGATCAACATTTCCTTCGTTTCGATGCATATTTACTTCATTTTAGTGCATATTTACTTCATTACGATCAACATTTTCTCGTTTCGATACATATTTACTTCATTTTGATGCATATTTACTTCATTACAATCAACATTTCCTTCGTTTCGTTGCATATTTACTTCATTTTGATGCATATTTATTTCATTATGATCAACATTTTCTCCATTTTGATGCATATTTACTTCAGTTTGATGCATATTTACTTCATTACAATTAACATTTCCTTCGTTTTGATGCATATTTACTTCATTTTGATGCATATTTACTTCATTACGATCAATATTTCCTTCATTTCGATGCATATTTACTTCATTACGATCAATATTTCCTTCGTTTTGATGCATATTTACTTCATTTTAATGCATATTTACTTCATTACGATCAACATTTTCTCCGTTTTGATGCATATTTACTTCATTTTGATGAATATTTACCATATTATGATAAATATTTTCTCTGTTTTGATGCATATTTACTTTATTTTGATGCATATTTAATTCATTATGATCAATATTTCCTTGTTTCGATGAATAGTTACTTTATTTTGATGCATATTTACTTCATTAAGATCAACATTTTCTTCGTTTCGATGCATATTTACATTATTTTGATGCATATTACTTCATTACGATCAACATTTTCTCCATTTTGATGCATATTAACTTTATTTTGATGCATATTTACTTCATTACAATTAACATTTCCTTCGTTTCGTTGCATATTTACTTCATTTTGATGCATATTTACTTCATTATGATCAACATTTTCTCCGTTTCGATTCATATTTACTTCATTTTGATACATATTTACTTCATTACAATTACATTTCCTTCGTTTCGATGCATATTTACTTCATTTTGATGCATATTTACTTCATTACGATCAACATTTTCTTCATTTCGATGTATATTTACTTCATTTTTATGCATATTTACTTCATTACAATCAACATTTTCTTTATTTCGATGCATATTTACTTCATTACGATCAATATTTCCTCCGTTTTGATGCATATTTACTTCATTACGATCAACATTTCCTTCATTTCGATGCATATTTAATTCATTTTGGTGCATATTTACTTCATTACGATCAACATTTTCTTTGTTTCGATGCATATTTACTTCATTTTGATGCATATTTACTTCATTACGATCAACATTTTCTTCGTTTTGATGCATATTTACTTCATTTTGATGCATATTTACTTCATTACGATCAATATTTCCTTCGTTTCGATGCATATTGACTTCATTTTGATGCATATTTACTTCATTACGATCAATATTTCCTTCGTTTCTATGCATATTTACATCATTTTGGAGCATATTTACTTTATTACGATCAACATTTCCTTCGTTTCGATGCATATTTACTTCATTTTGATGCATATTTACTTCATTACGATCAACATTTCCTTTGTTTCGATGCATATTTACTTTATTTTAATTCATATTTCCTTCATTAAGATCAATATTTCCTTCGTTTCGATGCATATTTACTACATTTTGATGCATATTTACTTCATTACGATGAACATTTTCTCCGTTTCGATGCATGTTTACTTCATTTTGATGCATATTTACTTCATTTTGATGCATATTTACTTCATTACAATCAACATTTCCTTCGTTTCGTTGCATATTTACTTCATTTTGATGCATATTTACTTCATTACGATCAATATTTTCTCCGTTTCGATGCATATTTACTTCATTTTGATGCATATTTACTTCATTACAATTAACATTTCCTTCGTTTTGATGCATATTTACTTCATTTTGATGCATATTTACTTCATTACGGTCAACATTTCCTTTATTTCGATGCATATTTACTTAATTACGATCAATATTTCCTTCGTTTCGATGCGTATTTACTTCATTTTGACGCATATTTACTTCATTACGATCAACATTTTCTCCATTTTGATGCATATTTACTTCATTTTGATGCATATTTACTATATTATGATCAATATTTTCTCCGTTTTGATGCATATTTACTTTATTTTGATGCATATTTACTTCATTATGATCAACATTTCCTTTGTTTCGATGCATATTTACTTTATTTTGATGTATATTTACTTCATTACGATCAACATTTTTTTCGTTTCGATGCATATTTATTTCATTTTGATGCATATTACTTCATTACGATCAACATTTTCTCCGTTTTGATGCATATTTACTTCATTTTCATGCATATTTACTTCATTACAATCAACATTTCCTTCGTTTCGTTGCATATTTACTTCATTTTGATGCATATTTACTTCATTATGATCAATATTTTCTCCGTTTTGATGCATATTTACTTCATTTTGATACATGTTTACTTCATTACAATTAATATTTCCTTCGTTTCGATGCATATTTACTTTATTTTGATGCATATTTACTTCATTATGATCAACATTTCCTTCATTTCGATGCATATTTACTTCATTTTGATGCATATTTACTTCATTACAATCAACATTTTCTTTATTTCGATGCATATTTACTTCATTACGATCAACATTTCCTCTGTTTTGATGCATATTTACTTTATTACGATCAACATTTCCTTCATTTCGATGCATATTTAATTCATTTTGGTGCATATTTACTTCATTACGATCAATATTTCCTTTGTTTCGATTCATATTTACTTCATTTTGATGCATATTTACTTCATTACGATCAACATTTTCTTCGTTTCGATGCATATTTATTTAATTTTGATGCATATTTACTTCATTATGATCACATTTCCTTCGTTTCGATGCATATTGACTTCATTTTGATGCATATTTACTTCATTAGGATCAATATTTCATTCGTTTCAATGCATATTTACATCATTTTGGAGCATATTTATTTTATTACGATCAACATTTCCTTTGTTTCGATGCATATTTACTTTATTTTAATGCATATTTACTTCATTACGATCAACATTTCCTTCGTTTCGATGCATATTTACTTCATTTTGATGCATATTTACTTCATTACGATCAACATTTTCTCTGTTTCGATGCATATTTACTTCATTTTGATGCATATTTAATTCATTACAATAAACATTTTCTTCGTTTCGTTGCATATTTACTTCATTTTGATGCATATTTATTTCATTACAATTAACATTTCCTTCGTTTAGATGCATATTTACTTAATTTTGATGCATATTTACTTCATTACGATCAACATTTTCTTCATTTCGATGTATATTTACTTTATTACGATCAACATTTCCTTCGTTTCGATGCATATTTACTTCATTTTGATGCATATTTACTTCATTACGATCAACATTTCCTCCGTTTTGATGCATATTTACTTCATTTTGATACATATTTACTATATTATGATCAATATTTTCTCCATTTTGATGCATATTTACTTCATTATGTTCAACATTTCCTTTGTTTCGATGCATATTTACTTTATTTTGATGCATATTACTTCATTACGATCAACATTTTCTCCGTTTTGATGCATATTTACTTCATTTTGATGCATATATACTTCATTACAATCAACATTTCCTTCGTTTCGTTGCATATTTACTTCATTTTGATGCATATTTACTTCATTAAGATCAATATTTTCTCCGTTTCGATGCATATTTACTTCATTTTTATACATATTTACTTCATTATAATTAATATTTCCTTCGTTTCGATGCATATTTACTTTATTTTGATGCATATTTACTTCATTATGATCAACATTTCCTTCATTTCGATGCATATTTACTTCATTTTGATGCATATTTACTTCATTACAATCAACATTTCCTCTATTTCGATGCATATTTACTTCATTACGATCAACATTTCCTCCGTTTTGATGCATATTTACTTCATTACGATCAACATTTTCTTCATTTCGATGCATATTTAATTCATTTTGGTGCATATTTACTTTATTACGATCAACATTTCCTTTGTTTCGATGCATATTTACTTCATTTTGATGCATATTTGCTTCATTACGATCAACATTTTCTTCGTTTCGATGCATATTTACTTCATTTTGATGCATATTTACTTCATTACGATCAATATTTCCTTCGTTTCGATGCATATTGACTTCATTTTGATGCATATTTACTTCATTACGATCGATATTTCATTCGTTTCTATGCATATTTACATTATTTTGGAGCATATTTACTTTATTACGATCAACATTTCCTTCGTTTGGATGCATATTTACTTCATTTTGATGCATAATTACTTCATTATGATCAATATTTTCTTCGTTTCGATGCATATTTATTTCATTTTGATGCATATATACTTCATTATGTTGAACATTTCATTCGTTTCGATGCATATTTACTTCATTTTGATGCATATATACTTCATTACAATCAATATTTCCTTCGTTTCGTTGCATATTTACTTCATTTTGATGCATATTTACTTCATTACGATCAATATTTTCTCTGTTTCGATGCATATTTACTTCATTTTGATACATATTTACTTCATTACAATTAATATTTCCTTCATTTCGATGCATATTTACTTCATTTTGATGCATATTTACTTCATTATGATCAACATTTCCTTCTTTTCGATGCATATTTACTTCATTTTGATGCATATTTACTTCATTACAATCAACATTTCCTCTATTTCGATGCATATTTACTTCATTACGATCAATATTTCCTATGTTTTGATGCATATTTACTTCATTACGATCAACATTTCCTTCATTTCGATGCATATTTAATTCATTTTGGTGCATATTTACTTCATTACGATCAACATTTCCTTTGTTTCGATGCATATTTACTTCATTTTGATGCATATTTGCTTCATTACGATCAACATTTTCTTCGTTTCGATGCATATTTACTTCATTTTGATGCATATTTACTTCATTACGATCAACATTTCCTTCGTTTCGATGCATATTGACTTCATTTTGATGCATATTTACTTCATTATGATCAATATTTCCTTCGTTTCTATGCATATTTACATCATTTTGGAGCATATTTACTTTATTATGATCAACATTTTCTTCGTTTCGTTGCATATTTACTTTATTTTGATGCATATTTACTTCATTACGATAAACATTTTCTCCATTTCGATGCATATTTACTTCATTTTGATGCATATTTATTTCATTACAATTAACATTTCCTTCGTTTTGATGCATATTTACTTCATTACGATCAACATTTTCTTCATTTCGATGCATATTTACTTTATTACGATCAACATTTCCTTCGTTTCGATGCATATTTACTTCATTTTGATGCATATTTACTTCATTACGATCAATATTTCGTTCGTTTCTATGCATATTTACATCATTTTGGAGCATATTTACTTTATTACGATCAATATTTCCTTCGTTTGGATGCATATTTACTTCATTTTGATGCATAATTACTTCATTATGATCAATATTTCCTTCGTTTCGATGCATATTTATTTCATTTTGATGCATATATACTTCATTATGTTGAACATTTCATTCGTTTCGATGCATATTTACTTCATTTTGATGCATATATACTTCATTACAATCAATATTTCCTTCGTTTCGTTGCATATTTACTTCATTTTGATGCATATTTACTTCATTACGATCAAAATTTCCTTCATTTCGATGCATATTGACTTCATTTTGATGCATATTTACTTCATTACGATCAATATTTCCTTCGTTTCTATGCATATTTACATCATTTTGGAGCATATTTACTTTATTACGATCAACATTTCCTCCGTTTTGATGCATATTTACTTCATTACGATCAACATTTTCTTCATTTCGATGCATATTTAATTCATTTTGGTGCATATTTACTTTATTACGATCAACATTTCCTTTGTTTCGATGCATATTTACTTCATTTTGATGCATATTTGCTTCATTACGATCAACATTTTCTTCGTTTCGATGCATATTTACTTCATTTTGATGCATATTTACTTCATTACGATCAATATTTCCTTCGTTTCGATGCATATT
>CM043011.1:17640412-17710797 GCA_023678885.1 Pogostemon cablin
TTCATTACGATCAACATTTTCTCCGTTTCGATGCATATTTACTTCATTTTGATGTATATTTACTTCATTACACTCAACATTTCCTTCGTTTCGATGCATATTTACTTCATTTTGATGCATATTTACTTCATTACGATCAATATTTTCTTCGTTTTGATGCAAATTTACTTCATTACGATCAATATTTACTTCATTTTGATGCATATTTACTACATTATGATCAACATTTCATTTATTTTTATGCATATTTATTTTATTTTGATGCATATTTACTTCATTACGATCAATATTTCCTTCGTTTAGATGCATATTTACTTCATTTTGATTCATATTTACTTCATTACGATCAACATTTTCTCAATTTTGATGCATATTTACTTCATTTTGATGCATATTTACTTCATTACAATCAACATTTCCTTGGTTTCGTTGCATATTTACTTTATTTTGATGCATATTTACTTCATTACGATCAATATTTTCTCCGTTTGATGCATATTTACTTCATTTTGGTGCATATTTACTTCATTACGATCAACATTTCCTTCATTTCGATGCATATTTACATCATTTTGATGCATATTTACTTCATTACGATCAACATTTCCTTTGTTTCGATGTATATTTACTTCATTTTGATGCATATTTACTTTATTGCGATCAACATTTGCATCGTTTCTATGCATATTAACTTCATTTTGATGCATATTTACTTCATTACGATCAATATTTTCTCCGTTTCGATGCATATTTACTTTATTTTGAAGCATATTTACTTCATTACAATCAACATTTCCTTCGTTTCGATGCATATTTACTTCATTTTGATTCATATTTACTTCATTACGATCAACATTTCCTTCCTTTCGATGCATATTTACTTCATTTTGATGCATAGTTACTTCATTACGATCAATATTTTCTTCGTTTTGATGCCTATTTACTTCATTTTGATGCATATTTGCTTCATTACGATCAATATTTACTTCATTTTGATGCATATTTACTTCATTATGATAAAAATTTCTTCATTTCGATGCATATTTATTACATTTTAATGCATATGTACTTCATTATGATCAATATTTCTTTCGTTTCGATGCATATTTACAACATTTTGATGCGTATTTACTTCATTACGATCAACATTTCCTTCGTTTCGATGCATATTTACGTCATTTTGATGCATATTTACTTCATTGTGATAAACATTTTCATCGTTTCGATGTATATTTACTTCATTTTGATGCATATTTACTTCATTACGATCAACATTTTCTCCATTTCGATGCATATTTACTTCATTTTGATGTATATTTACTTCATTACAATCAACATTTCCTTCGTTTCGATGCTTATTTACTTCATTTTGATGCATATTTACTTCATTACGATCAACATTTCCTTCATTTCGATGCATATTTACTTCATTTTGATGCATATTTACTTCATTACGATCAATATTTTCTTCGTTTTGATGCAAATTTACTTCATTACGATCAATATTTACTTTATTTTGATGCATATTTACTTCATTATGATCAACATTTCATTTATTTTTATGCATATTTATTTTATTTTGATGCATATTTACTTCATTACGATCAATATTTCCTTCGTTTAGATGCATATTTACTTCATTTTGATGCATATTTACTTCATTACGATCAACATTTTCTCAATTTTGATGCATATTTACTTCATTTTGATGCATATTTACATCATTACAATCAACATTTCCTTGGTTTCGTTGCATATTTACTTTATTTTGATGCATATTTACTTCATTACGATCAATATTTTCTCCGTTTCGATGCATATTTACTTCATTTTGGTGCATATTTACTTCATTACGATCAACATTTCCTTCATTTCGATGCATATTTACATCATTTTGATGCATATTTACTTCATTACGATCAACATTTCCTTTGTTTCGATGTATATTTACTTCATTTTGATGCATATTTACTTCATTGCGATCAACATTTTCATCGTTTCTATGCATATTAACTTCATTTTGATGCATATTTACTTCATTACGATCAATATTTTCTCCGTTTCGATGCATATTTACTTCATTTTGATGTATATTTACTTCATTACAATCTACATTTCCTTCGTTTCGATGCATATTTACTTCATTTTGATGCATATTTACTTCATTACGATCAACATTTCCTTCGTTTCGATGCATATTTACTTCATTTTGATGCATATTTACTTCATTACGATCAATATTTTCTTCGTTTTGATGCATATTTACTTCAGTACGATCAATATTTACTTCATTTTGATGCATATTTATTTCATTATGATCAACATTTCATTTATTTCAATGCATATTTATTTCATTTTGATGCATATGTACTTCATTATGATCAACATTTCTTTCATTTCGATGCATATTTACTACATTTTGATGCGTATTTACTTCATTACGATCAATATTTCCTTCATTTCGATGAATATTTACGTCATTTTGATGCATATTTACTTCATTTTGATGCATATTTACTTCATTACGATCAATATTTCCTTCGTTTCGATGCATATTTACTTCATTTTGGTGCATATTTACTTCATTACGATCAACATTTCCTTCGTTTCGATGCATATTTACTTCATTTTGTTGAATTTACTTCATTACGATCAACATTTCCTTCGTTTCGATGCATATTTACTTCATTTTGATGCATATGTACTTCATTACGATCAACACTTCATTCATTTCGATGCATATTTACTTCATTTTGATGCATTTACTTCATTACGATCAACATTTCCTTCGTTTCGATGCATATTTACTTCATTTTGATGCATATTTACTTCATTACGATAAACATTTTTTTCGTTTCGATGCATATTTACTTCATTTTGATGCATATTTACTTCATTACGATCAACATTTCCTTCATTTCGATGCATATTTACTTCATTTTAATGAATATTTACTTCATTACGATCAATATTTTCTTCGTTTTGATGCAAATTTACTTCATTACGATCAATATTTACTTCATTTTGATGCATATTTACTTCATTATGATCAATATTTCATTTATTTTTATGCATATTTACTTTATTTTGATGCATATTTACTTCATTACATTCAATATTTCCTTCGTTTATATGCATATTTAATTCATTTTGATGCATATTTACTTCATTACGATCAACATTTTCTCCATTTTGATGCATATTTACTTCATTACAATCAACATTTCCTTGGTTTCGTTGCATATTTACTTTATTTTGATGCATATTTACTTCATTACGATCAATATTTTCTCCGTTTCGATGCATATTTACTTCATTTTGGTGCATATTTACTTCATTACGATCAACATTTCCTTCATTTCGATGCATATTTACATCATTTTGATGCATATTTACTTCATTACGATCAACATTTCCTTTGTTTCGATGCATATTTACTTCATTTTGATGCATATTTACTTCATTGCGATCAACATTTTCATCGTTTCTATGCGTATTAACTTCATTTTGATGCATATTTACTTCATTGCGATCAACATTTTATCCGTTTCGATGCATATTTACTTTATTTTGAAGCATATTTACTTCATTACAATCAACATTTCCATCGTTTCGATGCATATTTACTTCATTTTGATTCATATTTACTTCATTACGATCAACATTTCCTTCCTTTCGATGCTTATTTACTTCATTTTGATGCATAATTACTTCATTACGATCAATATTTTCCTCGTTTTGATGCCAATTTACTTCATTTTGATGAATATTTACTTCATTACGATCAATATTTACTTTATTTTGTTGCATATTTACTTCATTATGATAAAAATTTCTTTCGTTTCGATGCATATTTATTACATTTTAATGCATATGTACTTCATTATGATCAATATTTCTTTCGTTTCGATGCATATTTACAACATTTTGATGCGTATTTACTTCATTACGATCAACATTTCCTTCGTTTCGATGCATATTTACGTCCTTTTGATGCATATTTACTTCATTGTGATAAACATTTTCATCGTTTCGATGTATATTTACTTCATTTTGATGCATATTTACTTCATTACGATCAACATTTTCTCCATTTCGATGCATATTTACTTCATTTTGATGTATATTTACTTCATTACAATCAACATTTCCTTCGTTTCGATGCTTATTTACTTCATTTTGATGCATATTTACTTCATTACGATCAACATTTCCTTCATTTCGATGCATATTTACTTCATTTTGATGCATATTTACTTCATTACGATCAATATTTTCTTCGTTTTGATGCAAATTTACTTCATTACGATCAATATTTACTTTATTTTGATGCATATTTACTTCATTATGATCAACATTTCATTTATTTTTATGCATATTTATTTTATTTTGATGCATATTTACTTCATTACGATCAATATTTCCTTCGTTTAGATGCATATTTACTTCATTTTGATGCATATTTACTTCATTACGATCAACATTTTCTCAATTTTGATGCATATTTACTTCATTTTGATGCATATTTACATCATTACAATCAACATTTCCTTGGTTTCGTTGCATATTTACTTTATTTTGATGCATATTTACTTCATTACGATCAATATTTTCTCCGTTTCGATGCATATTTACTTCATTTTGGTGCATATTTACTTCATTACGATCAACATTTCCTTCATTTCGATGCATATTTACATCATTTTGATGCATATTTACTTCATTACGATCAACATTTCCTTTGTTTCGATGTATATTTACTTCATTTTGATGCATATTTACTTCATTGCGATCAACATTTTCATCGTTTCTATGCATATTAACTTCATTTTGATGCATATTTACTTCATTACGATCAATATTTTCTCCGTTTCGATGCATATTTACTTCATTTTGATGCATATTTACTTCATTACAATCTACATTTCCTTCGTTTCGATGCATATTTACTTCATTTTGATGCATATTTACTTCATTACGATCAACATTTCCTTCGTTTCGATGCATATTTACTTCATTTTGATGCATATTTACTTCATTACGATCAATATTTTCTCCGTTTTGATGCATATTTACCTCATTTTGATGCATATTTACTTCATTACAATCAACATTTCCTTGTTTTCGTTGCATATTTACTTTATTTCGATGCATATTTACTTCATTACGATCAATATTTTCTCCGTTTCGATGCATATTTATTTCATTTTGGTGCATATTTACTTAATTACGATCAACATTTCCTTCATTTCGATGCATATTTACATCATTTTGATGCATATTTACTTCATTATTATCAACATTTCATTTGTTTCGATGCATATTTACTTCATTTTGATGTATATTTAATTCATTGCGATCAACATTTTCATCGTTTCTATGGATATTAACTTCATTTTGATGCATATTTAATTTCCTTCGTTTCGATTCATAATTACTTCATTTTGATTCATATTTACTTCATTACGATCAACATTTCCTTCGTTTCGATGCATATTTACTTCATTTTGATGCATAGTTACATCATTACGATCAACATTTTCTTCGTTTTGATGCATATTTACTTCATTTTGATGCATATTTACTTCATTACGATCATTATTTACTTCATTTTGATGCATATTTACTTCATTTTGATGCATATTTACTTCATTACGATCAACATTTCCTTTGTTTCGATGCATATTTACATCATTTTGATGCATATTTACTTCATTATGATCAACATTTCCTTCGTTTCGATGTATATTTATTTCATTTTGATGCATATGTACTTCATTATGATCAACATTTCATTCGTTTCGATGCATATTTACTTCATTTTGATGCATTACGATCAACATTTCCTTTGTTTCGATGCATATTTACTTCATTTTGATGCATATTTACTTCATTACGATCAACATTTTCCTCGTTTCGATGCATATTTACTTCATTTTGATGCATATTTACTTCATTACGACTCAACATTTCCTTCGTTTCGATGCATATTTACTTCATTTTGATGCATAGTTACTTCATTACGATCAATATTTTCTTCGTTTTGATGCATATTTACTTCATTACGATCAATATTTACTTCATTTTGATGCATATTTACTACATTATGATCAACATTTCATTTATTTTCTATGCATATTTATTTTATTTTGATGCATATTTACTTCATTACGATCAACATTTCCTTCGTTTAGATGCATATTTACTTCATTTTGATTCATATTTACTTCATTACGATCAACATTTTCCTCATTTTCGATGCATATTTACTTCATTTTGATGCATATTTACTTCATTACAATCAACATTTCCTTCGTTTCGTTGCATATTTACTTCATTTTGATGCATATTTACTTCATTACTATCAACATTTCATTCGTTTCGAAACATATTTACTTCATTTTGATGCATATTTACTACATTACGATCAACATTTCCTTTGTTTCGATGCATATTTACTTCATTTTGATGCATATTTACTTCATTACGATCAACATTTCCTTTGTTTCGATGCATATTTACATCATTTTGATGCATATTTACTTCATTATGATCAACATTTCCTTCGTTTCGATGCATATTTATTTCATTTTGATGCATATGTACTTCATTATGATCAACATTTCATTCGTTTCGATGCATATTTACTTCATTTTGATGCATATTTACTTCATTAAGATCAATATTTCCTTTGTTTCGATGCATATTTACTTTATTTTGATGCATATATACTTCATTACCATCAATATTTCTTCGTTTCGATGCATATTTACTTCATTTTGATGCATATTTACTTCATTACGATCAACATTTTCTCCGTTTTGATGCATATTTACTTCATTTTGATGCATATTTACTTCATTACAATCAACATTTCCTTCGTTTCGTTGCATATTTACTTCATTTTGATGCATATTTACTTCATTACGATCAATATTTTCTCCGTTTCGATGCATATTTACTTCATTTTGGTGCATATTTACTTCATTACGATCAACATTTCCTTCATTTCGATGCATATTTGTATCATTTTGATGCATATTTACTTCATTACGATCAACATTTCCTTTGTTTCGATGCATATTTACTTCATTTTGATGCATATTTACTTCATTGCGATCAACATTTTCATCGTTTCGATGCATATTAACTTCATTTTGATGCATATTTACTTCATTACGATCAACATTTTCTCCATTTCGATGCATATTTACTTTATTTTGACGCATATTTACTTCATTACAATCAACATTTCCTTCGTTTCGATTCATAATTACTTCATTTTGATTCATATTTACTTCATTACGATCAACATTTCCTTCGTTTCGATGCATATTTACTTCATTTTGATGCATAGTTACATCATTACGATCAACATTTTCTTCGTTTTGATGCATATTTACTTCATTTTGATGCATATTTACTTCATTACTATCATTATTTACTTCATTTTGATGCATATTTACTTCATTATGATCAACATTTCTTTCGTTTCGATGCATATTTATTTCATTTTAATGCATATGTAATTCATTATGATCAACATTTCTTTCGTTTCGAAGCATATTTACAACATTTTGATGCGTATTTACTTCATTACGATCAACATTTCCTTCGTTTCGATGCATATTTACTTCATTTTGATGCATATTTACTTCATTACGATCAACATTTCCTTTGTTTCGATGCATATTTACATCATTTTGATGCATATTTACTTCATTATGATCAACATTTCCTTCGTTTCGATGCATATTTATTTCATTTTGATGCATATGTACTTCATTATGATCAACATTTCATTCGTTTCGATGCATATTTACTTCATTTTGATGCATATTTACTTCATTACGATCAACATTTCCTTTGTTTCGATGCATATTTACTTTATTTTGATGCATATTTACTTCATTACCATCAATATTTCCTTCGTTTCGATGCATATTTACTTCATTTTGATGCATATTTACTTCATTACGATCAACATTTCCTTCGTTTCGATGCAAGTTTACTTCATTTTGATGCATATTTACTTCATTACGATCAACATTTTCTTCGTTTTGATGCATATTTACTTCTTTACGATCAATATTTACTTTATTTTGAAACATATTTACTTCATTATGATCAACATTTCATTTGTTTCGATGCATATTTATTTCATTTTGATACATATGTACTTCATTATGATCAACATTTCTTTCATGTCGATGCATATTTACTACATTTTGATGCGTATTTACTTCATTACGATCAACATTTCCTTCGTTTCGATGAATATTTACTTGATTTTGATGCATTTACTTCATTACGATCAACATTTCCTTCGTTTCGATGCATATTTACTTCATTTTGATGCATATGTACTTCATTATTATCAACATTTCATTCGTTTCGAAACATATTTACTCCATTTTGATGCATATTTACTACATTACGATCAACATTTCCTTTATTTCGATGCATATTTACTTCATTTTGATGCATATTTACTTCATTATGATCAACATTTCCTTTGTTTCGATGCATATTTACATCATTTTGATGCATATTTACTTCATTATGATCAACATTTCCTTCGTTTCGATGCATATTTATTTCATTTTGATGCATATGTACTTCATTATGATCAACATTTCATTCGTTTCGATGCATATTTACTTCATTTTGATGCATATTTACTTCATTAAGATCAATATTTCCTTTGTTTCGATGCATATTTACTTTATTTTGATGCATATATACTTCATTACCATCAATATTTTCTTCGTTTCAATGCATATTTACTTCATTTTGATGCATATTTACTTCATTACGATCAACATTTTCTCCGTTTTGATGCATATTTACTTCATTTTGATGCATATTTACTTCATTACAATCAACATTTCCTTCGTTTCGTTGCATATTTACTTCATTTTGATGCATATTTACTTCATTACGATCAATATTTTCTCCGTTTCGATGCATATTTACTTCATTTTGGTGCATATTTACTTCATTACGATCAACATTTCCTTCATTTCGATGCATATTTGTATCATTTTGATGCATATTTACTTCATTACGATCAACATTTCCTTTGTTTCGATGCATATTTACTTCATTTTGATGCATATTTACTTCATTGCGATCAACATTTTCATCGTTTCGATGCATATTAACTTCATTTTGATGCATATTTACTTCATTACGATCAACATTTTCTCCGTTTCGATGCATATTTACTTTATTTTGACGCATATTTACTTCATTACAATCAACATTTCCTTCGTTTCGATTCATATTTACTTCATTTTGATTCATATTTACTTCATTACGATCAACATTTCCTTCGTTTCGATGCATATTTACTTCATTTTGATGCATAGTTACATCATTACGATCAACATTTTCTTCGTTTTGATGCATATTTACTTCATTTTGATGCATATTTACTTCATTACGATCATTATTTACTTCATTTTGATGCATATTTACTTCATTATGATCAACATTTCTTTCGTTTCGATGCATATTTATTTCATTTTAATGCATATGTACTTCATTATGATCAACATTTCTTTCGTTTCGATGCATATTTACTACATTTTGATGCGTATTTACTTCATTACGATCAATATTTCCTTCGTTTCGATGCATATTTACGTCATTTTGATGCATATTTTCTTCATTGCGATCAACATTTTCATCGTTTCGATGTATATTTACTTCATTTTGATGCATATTTACTTCATTACGATCAACATTTTCTCCGTTTCGATGCATATTTACTTCATTTTGATGCATATTTACTTCATTACAATCAACATTTCCTTCGTTTCGATGCATATTTACTTTATTTTAATGCATATTTACTTCATTACGATCAACATTTCCTTCATTTCGATGCATATTTATATCATTTTTATGCATATTTACTTCATTACGATCAACATTTCCTTTGTTTCGATGCATATTTACTTCATTTTTATGCATATTTACTTCATTGCGATCAACATTTTCATCGTTTCGATGCATATTAACTTCATTTTGATGCATATTTACTTCATTACGATCAACATTTTCTCCGTTTCGATGCATATTTACTTTATTTTGACGCATATTTACTTCATTACAATCAACATTTCCTTCATTTCGATTCATATTTACTTCATTTTGATTCATATTTACTTCATTACGATCAACATTTCCTTCGTTTCGATGCATATTTACTTCATTTTGATGCATAGTTACTTCATTACGATCAACATTTTCTTCGTTTTGATGCATATTTACTTCATTTTGATGCATATTTACTTCATTACGATCATTATTTACTTTATTTTGACGCATATTTACTTCATTACGATCAACATTTCCTTCGTTTCGATGCATATTTACGTCATTTTGATGCATATTTCTTCATTGCGATCAACATTTTCATCGTTTCGATGTATATTTACTTCATTTTGATGCATATTTACTTCATTACGATCAACATTTTCTCCGTTTCGATGTATATTTACTTCATTTTGATGCATATTTACTTCATTACAATCAACATTTCTTCGTTTCGATGCATATTTACTTTATTTTGATGCATATTTACTTCATTACGATCAACATTTCCTTCATTTCGATGCATATTTATATCATTTTGATGCATATTTACTTCATTACGATCAACATTTCCTTCGTTTCGATGCATATTTACTTCATTTTGATTCATATTTACTTCATTACGATCAACATTTCCTTCGTTTCGATGCATATTTACATAATTTTGATGCATAGTTACTTCATTACGATCAACATTTTCTTCGTTTTGATGCATATTTACTTCATTATGATCAACATTTCCTTCGTTTCGATGCATATTTATTTCATTTTGATGCATATGTACTTCATTGTGATCAACATTTCATTCGTTTCGATGCATATTTACTTCATTTTGATGCATATTTATTTCATTATGATCAATATTTCCTTTGTTTCGATGCATATTTACTTTATTTTGATGCATATTTACTTCATTACGATCAACATTTCCTTCGTTTCGATGCATATTTACTTCATTTTGATGCATATTTACTTCATTACAATCAATATTTTCTCCGTTTTGATGCATATTTACTTCATTTTGATGCATATTTACTTCATTATAATCAACATTTCCTTGGTTTCGTTGCATATTTACTTCATTTTGATGCATATTTACTTCATTACGATCAATATTTTCTCCGTTTCGATGCATATTTACTTCATTTTGGTGCATATTTACTTCATTACGATCAACATTTCCTTTATTTCGATGCATATTTACATTATTTTGATGCATATTTACTTCATTATGATCAAAATTTTCTTTGTTTCGATGCATATTCACTTCATTTTTGATGCATATTTACTTCATTGCGATCAACATTTTCATCGTATCGATGCATATTAACTTCATTTTGATGCATATTTACTTCGTTACGATCAATATTTTCTCCGTTTTGATGCATATTTACTTTATTTTGACGCATATTTACTTCATTACAATCAACATTTCCTTCGTTTCGATGCATATTTACTTCATTTCGATTCATATTTACTTCATTACGATCAACATTTCCTTCGTTTCGATGCATATTTACTTCATTTTGATGCATAGTTACTTTATTACGATCAACATTTTCTTCGTTTTGATGCATATTTACTTCATTTTGATGCATATTTACTTCATTACGATCATTATTTACTTTATTTTGATGCATATTTACTTCATTATGATCAACATTTCTTTCGTTTCGATGCATATTTACTACATTTTGATGCATATTTACTTCATTATGATCAACATTTCTTTCGTTTCGATGCATATTTACGCCATTTTGATGCATAATTTCTTCATTGCGATCAACATTTTCATCGTTTCGATGTATATTTACTTCATTTTGATGCATATTTACTTCATTACGATCAATATTTTCTCCGTTTCGATGCATATTTACTTCATTTTGATGCATATATACTACATTACAATCAACATTTCCTTCATTTCGATGCATATTTACTTTATTTTGATGCATATTTACTTCATTACGATCAACATTTCCTTCGTTTCAATGCAAGTTTACTTCATTTTAATGCATATTTACTTCATTACGATCAATATTTTCTTTGTTTTGATGCATATTTACTTCTTTACGATCAATATTTACTTTATTTTGATACATATTTACTTCATTATGATCAATATTTCATTTGTTTCGATGCATATTTATTTCATTTTGATGCATATGTACTTCATTATGATCAACCTTTCTTTCATTTCGATGCATATTTACTACATTTTGATGCGTATTTACTTCATTACGATCAACATTTCCTTCGTTTCGATGAATATTTACTTGATTTTGATGCATTTACTTCATTACGATCAAAATTTCCTTCGTTTCGATGCATATTTACTTCATTTTGATGCATATGTACTTCATTATGATCAACATTTCATTCGTTTCGAAACATATTTACTTCATTTTGATGCATATTTACTACATTACGATCAACATTTCCTTTGTTTAGATGCATATTTACTTCATTTTTATGCATATTTACTTCATTACGATCAACATTTCCTTTGTTTCGATGCATATTTACATCATTTTGATGCATATTTACTTCATTATGATCAACATTTCCTTCGTTTCGATGTATATTTATTTCATTTTGATGCATATGTACTTCATTATGATCAACATTTCATTCGTTTCGATGCATATTTACTTCATTTTGATGCATATTTACTTCATTACGATCAACATTTCCTTTGTTTCGATGCATATTTACTTTATTTTGATGCATATTTACTTCATTACCATCAATATTTCTTTCGTTTCGATGCATATTTACTTCATTTTGATGCATATTTACTTCATTACGATCAACATTTCCTTCGTTTCGATGCAAGTTTACTTCATTTTGATGCATATTTACTTCATTACGATCAATATTTTCTTCGTTTTGATGCATATTTACTTCTTTACGATCAATATTTTCTTTATTTTGATACATATTTACTTCATTATGATCAACATTTCATTTGTTTCGATGCATATTTATTTCATTTTGATACATATGTACTTCATTATGATCAACATTTCTTTCATGTCGATGCATATTTACTACATTTTGATGCGTATTTACTTCATTACGATCAACATTTCCTTCGTTTCGATGAATATTTACTTGATTTTGATGCATTTACTTCATTACGATCAACATTTCCTTCGTTTCGATGCATATTTACTTCATTTTGATGCATATGTACTTCATTATTATCAA
Source organism: Pogostemon cablin (assembly GCA_023678885.1). Classification (NCBI taxonomy): domain Eukaryota; kingdom Viridiplantae; phylum Streptophyta; class Magnoliopsida; order Lamiales; family Lamiaceae; genus Pogostemon; species Pogostemon cablin. Next base: position 17,653,724 of record CM043011.1, read on the forward strand.
CATTTCATTCGTTTCGAAACATATTTACTTCATTTTGATGCATATTTACTACATTACGATCAACATTTCCTTTGTTTCGATGCATATTTACTTCATTTTGATGCATATTTACTTCATTATGATCAACATTTCCTTTGTTTCGATGCATATTTACATCATTTTGATGCATATTTACTTCATTATGATCAAAATTTCCTTCGTTTCGATGCATATTTATTTCATTTTGATGCATATGTACTTCATTATGATCAACATTTCATTCGTTTCGATGCATATTTACTTCATTTTGATGCATATTTACTTCATTAAGATCAATATTTCCTTTGTTTCGATGCATATTTACTTTATTTTGATGCATATTTACTTCATTACCATCAATATTTTCTTCGTTTCGATGCATATTTACTTCATTTTGATGCATATTTACTTCATTACGATCAACATTTTCTCCGTTTTGATGCATATTTACTTCATTTTGATGCATATTTACTTCATTACAATCAACATTTCCTTGGTTTCGTTGCATATTTACTTCATTTTGATGCATATTTACTTCATTACGATCAATATTTTCTCCGTTTCGATGCATATTTACTTCATTTTGGTGCATATTTACTTCATTACGATCAACATTTCCTTCATTTCGATGCATATTTATATCATTTTGATGCATATTTACTTCATTACGATCAACATTTCCTTTGTTTCGATGCATATTTACTTCATTTTGATGCATATTTACTTCATTGCGATCAACATTTTCATCGTTTCGATGCATATTAACTTCATTTTGATGCATATTTACTTCATTACGATCAACATTTTCTCCGTTTCGATGCATATTTACTTTATTTTGACGCATATTTACTTCATTACAATCAACATTTCCTTCGTTTCGATTCATAATTACTTCATTTTGATTCATATTTACTTCATTACGATCAACATTTCCTTCGTTTCGATGCATATTTACTTCATTTGATGCATAGTTACATCATTACGATCAACATTTTCTTCGTTTTGATGCATATTTACTTCATTTTGATGCATATTTACTTCATTACGATCATTATTTACTTCATTATGATCAACATTTCTTTCGTTTCGATGCATATTTACTACATTTTGATGCGTATTTACTTCATTATGATCAACATTTCTTTCGTTTCGATGCATATTTATTTCATTTTAATGCATATGTACTTCATTATGATCAACATTTCTTTCGTTTCGATGCATATTTACTACATTTTGATGCGTATTTACTTCATTACGATCAACATTTCCTTCGTTTCGATGCATATTTACGTCATTTTGATGCATATTTTCTTCATTGCGATCAACATTTTCATCGTTTCGATGTATATTTACTTCATTTTAATGCATATTTACTTCATTACGATCAACATTTTCTCCGTTTCGATGCATATTTACTTCATTTTGATGCATATTTACTTCATTACAATCAACATTTCCTTCGTTTCGATGCATATTTACTTTATTTTGATGCATATTTACTTCATTACGATAAACATTTCCTTCATTTCGATGCATATTTATATCATTTTGATGCATATTTACTTCATTACGATCAACATTTCCTTCGTTTCGATGCATATTTACTTCATTTTGATTCATATTTACTTCATTACGATCAACATTTCCTTCGTTTCGATGCATATTTACTTCATTTTGATGCATAGTTACTTCATTACGATCAACATTTTCTTCGTTTTGATGCATATTTACTTCATTATGATCAACATTTCCTTCGTTTCGATGCATATTTATTTTATTTTGATGCATATGTACTTCATTATGATCAACATTTCATTCGTTTCGATGCATATTTACTTCATTTTGATGCATATTTACTTCATTATGATCAACATTTCCTTTGTTTCGATGCATATTTACTTTATTTTGATGCATATTTACTTCATTACGATCAACATTTCCTTCGTTTCGATGCATATTTACTTCATTTTGATGCATATTTACTTCATTACGATCAATATTTTCTCCGTTTTTATGCATATTTACTTCATTTTGATGCATATTTACTTCATTATAATCAACATTTCCTTGGTTTCGTTGCATATTTACTTCATTTTGATGCATATTTACTTCATTACGATCAATATTTTCTCCGTTTCGATGCATATTTACTTCATTTTGGTGCATATTTACTTCATTACGATCAACATTTCCTTTATTTCGATGCATATTTACATTATTTTGATGCATATTTACTTCATTATGATCAAAATTTTCTTTGTTTCGATGCATATTCACTTCATTTTTGATGCATATTTACTTCATTGCGATCAACATTTTCATCGTATCGATGCATATTAACTTCATTTTGATGCATATTTACTTCATTACGATCAATATTTTCTCCGTTTTGATGCATATTTACTTTATTTTGACGCATATTTACTTCATTACAATCAACATTTCCTTCGTTTCGATGTATATTTACTTCATTTTGATTCATATTTACTTCATTACGATCAACATTTCCTTCGTTTCGATGCATATTTACTTCATTTTGATGCATAGTTACTTTATTACGATCAACATTTTCTTCGTTTTGATGCATATTTACTTCATTTTGATGCATATTTACTTCATTACGATCATTATTTACTTTATTTTGATGCATATTTACTTCATTATGATCAACATTTCTTTCGTTTCGATGCATATTTACTACATTTTGATGCATATTTACTTCATTACGATCAACATTTCCTTCGTTTCGATGCATATTTACGCCATTTTGATGCATAATTTCTTCATTGCGATCAACATTTTCATCGTTTCGATGTATATTTACTTCATTTTGATGCATATTTACTTCATTACGATCAATATTTTCTCCGTTTCGATGCATATTTACTTCATTTTGATGCATATATACTACATTACAATCAACATTTTCTTCATTTCGATGCATATTTTGATGCATATTTACTTCATTATGATCAACATTTCCTTCGTTTCAATGCAAGTTTACTTCATTTTAATGCATATTTACTTCATTACGATCAATATTTTCTTCGTTTTGATGCATATTTACTTCTTTACGATCAATATTTACTTTATTTTGATACATATTTACTTCATTATGATCAACATTTCATTTGTTTCGATGCATATTTATTTCATTTTGATGCATATGTACTTCATTATGATCAACCTTTCTTTCATTTTGATGCATATTTACTACATTTTGATGCGTATTTACTTCATTACGATCAACATTTCCTTCGTTTCGATTCATAATTACTTTATTTTGATTCATATTTACTTCATTACGATCAACATTTCCTTCGTTTCGATGCATATTTACTTCATTTTGATGCATAGTTACATCATTACGATCAACATTTTCTTCGTTTTGATGCATATTTACTTCATTTTGATGCATATTTACTTCATTACGATCATTATTTACTTCATTTTGATGCATATTTACTTCATTATGATCAACATTTCTTTCGTTTCGATGCATATTTATTTCATTTTAATGCATATATACTTCATTATGATCAACATTTCTTTCGTTTCGATGCATATTTACTACATTTTGATGCGTATTTACTTCATTACGATCAACATTTCCTTCGTTTCGATGCATATTTACGTCATTTTGATGCATATTTTCTTCATTGCGATCAACATTTTCATCGTTTCGATGTATATTTACTTCATTTTGATGCATATTTACTTCATTACGATCAACATTTTCTCCGTTTCGATGCATATTTACTTCATTTTGATGCATATTTACTTCATTACAATCAACATTTCCTTCGTTTCGATGCATATTTACTTTATTTTGATGCATATTTACTTCATTACGATCAACATTTCCTTCATTTCGATGCATATTTATATCATTTTGATGCATATTTACTTCATTACGATCAACATTTCCTTTGTTTCGATGCATATTTACTTCATTTTGATGCATATTTACTTCATTGCGATCAACATTTTCATCGTTTCGATGCATATTAACTTCATTTTGATGCATATTTACTTCATTACGATCAACATTTTCTCCGTTTCGATGCATATTTACTTTATTTTGACGCATATTTACTTCATTACAATCAACATTTCCTTCATTTCGATTCATATTTACTTCATTTTGATTCATATTTACTTCATTACGATCAACATTTCCTTCGTTTCGATGCATATTTACTTCATTTTGATGCATAGTTACTTCATTACGATCAACATTTTCTTCGTTTTGATGCATATTTACTTCATTTTGATGCATATTTACTTCATTACGATCATTATTTACTTTATTTTGACGCATATTTACTTCATTACGATCAATATTTCCTTCATTTCGATGCATATTTACGTCATTTTGATGCATATTTTCTTCATTGCGAACAACATTTTCATCGTTTCGATGTATATTTACTTCATTTTGATGCATATTTACTTCATTACGATCAACATTTTCTCCGTTTCGATGTATATTTACTTCATTTTGATGCATATTTACTTCATTACAATCAACATTTCCTTCGTTTCGATGCATATTTACTTTATTTTGATGCATATTTACTTCATTACGATCATTATTTCCTTCATTTCGATGCATATTTATATCATTTTAATGCATATTTACTTCATTACGATCAACATTTCCTTCGTTTCGATGCATATTTATTTCATTTTGATGCATATGTACTTCATTATGATCAACATTTCATTCGTTTCGATGCATATTTACTTCATTTTGATGCATATTTACTTCATTACGATCAATATTTCCTTTGTTTCGATGCATATTTACATCATTTTGATGCATATTTACTTCATTATGATCAACATTTCATCCTTTCGATGCATATTTATTTCATTTTGATGCATATGTACTTCATTAGGATCAACATTTCATTCGTTTCGATGCATATTTACTTCATTTTGATGCATATTTACTTCATTACGATCAACATTTCCTTTGTTTCGATACATATTTACTTTATTTTGATGCATATTTACTTCATTACCATCAATATTTCCTTCGTTTCGATGCTTATTTACTTCATTTTGATGCATATTTACTTCATTACGATCAACATTTTCTCCGTTTTGATGCATATTTACTTCATTTTGATGCATATTTACTTCATTACAATCAATATTTTCTTGGTTTCGTTGCATATTTACTTCATTTTGATGCATATTTACTTAATTACGATCAATATTTTCTCCATTTCGATGCATATTTACTTCATTTTGGTGCATATTTACTTCATTATGATCAACATTTCCTTCATTTCGATGCATATTTATATAATTTTGATGCATATTTACTTCATTATGATCAACATTTCCTTTGTTTCGATGCATATTTACTTCATTTTGATGCATTTTTACTTCATTGCGATCAACATTTTCATCGTTTCGATGCATATTAACTTCATTTTGATGCATATTTACTTCATTACGATCAATATTTTCTCCGTTTCGATGCATATTTACTTTATTTTGACGCATATTTACTTCATTACAATCAACATTTCCTTCGTTTCGATTCATATTTACTTCATTTTGATTCATATTTACTTCATTACGATCAACATTTTCTTCGTTTCGATGCATACTTACTTCATTTTGATGCATAGTTACTTCATTACGATCAACATTTTCTTCGTTTTGATGCATATTTACTTCATTTTGATGCATATTTACTTCATTACGATCATTATTTACTTCATTTTGATGCATATTTACTTCATTATGATCAACATTTCTTTCGTTTTGATGCATATTTATTTCATTTTAATGCATATGTACTTCATTATGATCGACATTTCTTTCGTTTCGATGCATATTTTCTACATTTTGATGCGTATTTACTTCATTACGATCAACATTTCCTTCGTTTCGATGCATATTTACGTCATTTTGATGCATATTTTCTTCATTGCGATCAACATTTTCATCGTTTCGATGTATATTTACTTCATTTTGATGCATATTTACTTTATTACGATCAACATTTTCTCCATTTCGATGCATATTTACTTCATTATGATGCATATTTACTTCATTACAATCAACATTTCCTTCGTTTCGATGCATATTTACTTTATTTTGATGCATATTTACTTCATTACGATCAACATTTCCTTCATTTCGATGCATATTTATATCATTTTGATGCATATTTACTTAATTACGATCAACATTTCCTTTGTTTCGATGCATATTTATTTCATTTTGATGCATATTTACTTCATTGCGATCAACATTATCATCGTTTCGATGCATATTAACTTCATTTTGATGCATATTTACTTCATTACGATCAACATTTTCTCCGTTTAGATGCATATTTAGTTTATTTTGACGCATATTTACTTCATTACAACCAACATTTCCTTCGTTTCGATTCATATTTACTTCATTTTGATTCATATTTACTTCATTACGATCAACATTTTCTCCGTTTCGATGCATATTTACTTCATTTTGATGCATATTTACTTCATTACAATCAACATTTCCTTCGTTTCGATGCATATTTACTTTATTTTGATGCATATTTACATCATTACGATCAACATTTCCTTCATTTCGATGCATATTTATATCATTTTGATGCATATTTACTTCATTACGATCAACATTTCCTTCGTTTCGATGCATATTTACGTCATTTTGATGCATAATTTCTTCATTGCGATCAACATTTTCATCGTTTCGATGTATATTTACTTCATTTTGATGCATATTTACTTCATTACGATCAACATTTTCTTCGTTTTGATGCATATTTACTTCATTTTGATGCATATATACTTCATTACAATCAACATTTCCTTCGTTTCGATGCATATTTACTTTTTTTTTATGCATATTTACTTCATTACGATCAACATTTCCTTCGTTTCGATGCATGTTTACTTCATTTTGATGCATATTTACTTCATTACGATCAACATTTTCTTCGTTTTGATGCATATTTACTTCATTACGATCAATATTTACTTTATTTTGATACATATTTACTTCATTATGATCAACATTTCATTTGTTTCGATGCATATTTATTTCATTTTGATTCATATGTACTTCATTATGATCAACATTTCTTTCATTTCGATGCATATTTACTACATTTTGATGCGTATTTACTTCATTACGATCAACATTTCCTTCGTTTCGATGAATATTTACTTGATTTTGATGCATTTACTTCATTACGATCAACATTTCCTTCGTTTCGATGCATATTTACTTCATTTTGATGCATATGTACTTCATTATGATCAATATTTCATTCGTTTCGATACATATTTACTTCATTTTGATTCATATTTACTACATTACGATCAACATTTCCTTTGTTTCGATGCATATTTACTTCATTTTGATGCATATTTACTTCATTACGATCAACATTTCCTTTGTTTCGATGCATATTTACATCATTTTGATGCATATTTACTTCATTATGATCAACATTTCCTTCGTTTCGATGCATATTTATTTCATTTTGATGCATATGTACTTCATTATGATCAACATTTCATTCGTTTCGATGCATATTTACTTCATTTTGATGCATATTTACTTCATTACGATCAACATTTCCTTTGTTTCGATGCATATTTACTTTATTTTGATGCATATTTACTTCATTACGATCAACATTTCCTTCGTTTCGATGCATATTTACTTCATTTTGATGCATATTTACTTCATTACGATCAACATTTTCTCCGTTTTGATGCATATTTACTTCATTTTGATGCATATTTACTTCATTACAATCAACATTTCCTTGGTTTCGTTGCATATTTACTTCATTTTGATGCATATTTACTTCATTACGATCAATATTTTCTCCGTTTCGATGCATATTTACTTCATTTTGGTGCATATTTACTTCATTACGATCAACTTTTTCTTCATTTCGACGCATATTTATATAATTTTGATGCATATTTACTTCATTACGATCAATATTTTCTTTGTTTCGATGCATATTTACTTCATTTTGATGCATATTTACTTCATTGCGATCAACATTTTCATCGTTTCGATGCATATTAACTTCATTTTGATGCATATTTACTTCATTACGATCAATATTTTCTCCATTTCGATGCATTTTTACTTTATTTTGACGCATATTTACTTCATTACAATCAACATTTCCTTCGTTTCGATGCATATTTACTTCATTTTGATTCATATTTACTTCATTACGATCAACATTTCTTTCGTTTCGATGCATATTTACTTCATTTTGATGCATAGTTACTTCATTACGATCAATATTTTCTTCGTTTTGATGCATATTTACTTCATTTTGATGCATATTTACTTCATTACGATCATTATTTACTTCATTTTGATGCATATTTACTTCATTATGATCAACATTTCTTTCGTTTCGATGCATATTTATTTCATTTTAATGCATATGTACTTCATTACGATCAACATTTCTTTCGTTTCGATGCATATTTACTACATTTTGATGCGTATTTACATCATTACGATCAACATTTCCTTCATTTCGATGCATATTTACGTCATTTTGATGAATATTTTCTTCATTGCGATCAACATTTTCATCGTTTCGATGTATATTTACTTCATTTTGATGCATATTTACTTCATTACGATCAACATTTTCTCCATTTCGATGCATATTTACTTCATTTTGATGCATATTTACTTCATTACAATCAACATTTCCTTCGTTTCGATGCATATTTACTTTATTTTGATGCATAATTACTTCATTACGATCAACATTTCCTTCGTTTCGATGCATATTTACTTCATTTTGATGTATATTTACTTCATTAAGATCAACATTTTCTTCGTTTTGATGCATATTTACTTCATTACGATCAATATTTACTTCATTTTGATGCATATTTACTTCATTATGATCAATATTTCATTTATTTCGATGCATATTTATTTCATTTTGATGCATATGTACTTCATTATGATCAACATTTATTTCATTTCAATGCATATTTACTACATTTTGATGCGTATTTACTTCATTACGATCAATATTTCCTTCGTTTCGATGAATATTTACGTCATTTTGATGCATATTTACTTTATTACGATCAACATTTTATCCGTTTTGATGGATATTCTCTTCATTTTGATGCATATTTACTTCATTACGATCAATATTTTCTTCGTTTCGATGCATATTTACTTTATTTTGGTGCATATTTACTTCATTACGATCAACATTTCCTTCGTTTCTTTGCATATTTACTTCATTTTGATGCATTTACATCATTACGATCAACATTTCCTTCGTTTCGACGCATATTTACTTCATTTTGATGCATATGTACTTCATTATGATCAACATTTCATTCGTTTCGATGCATATTTACTTCATTTTGATGCATTTACTTCATTACGATCAACATTTTCTTCGTTTCAATGAATATTTACTTCATTTTGATGCATATTTACATTATTACGATAAACATTTTCTTCGTTTTGATACATATTTACTTCATTTTGATGCATATTTACTTCATTACGATCAATATTTCCTTCGTTTCGATGCATATTTACTTCATTTTGATGCATATTTACTTCATTACGATCAACATTTCCTTCGTTTTGATGCATATTTATTTCATTTTGATGCATATTTACTTCATTATTATCAACATTTCCTTCATTTTGATGCATATTTATTTCATTTTGATGCATATGTACTTCATTATGGTCAACATTTCATTCGTTTCGATGCATATTTACTTCATTTTGATGGATATTTACTTCATTACGATCAACATTTCCTTTGTTTCGATGCATATTTACTTTATTTTGATGCATATTCACTTCTTTACGATCAATATTTTCTTCGTTTCGATGCATATTTACTTCATTTTAATGCATATTTACTTCATTACGATCAACATTTTCTCCGTTTCGATGCATATTTACTTCATTTTGATACATATTTACTTCGTTACAATCAACATTTCCTTGGTTTCGTTGCATATTTACTTTATTTTGATACATATTACTTCATTACGATCAATATTTTCTCCATTTCGATGCATATTTACTTCATTTTTATGCATATTTACTTCATTACATTCAACATTTTCTCCGTTTCGATGCATATTTACTTCATTTTGATGCATATTTACTTCATTACGATCAACATTTCCTTCGTTTCGATGCATATTTACTTCATTTTGATGCATATTTACTTCATTACGATCAACATTTCTTTCATTTTCATGCACATTTACTTCATTACAATCAACATTTCCTCTGTTTTGATGCATATTTACTTCATTACGATCAACATTTTCTCCGTTTCGATGCATATTTACTTCAATTTGGCGCATATTTAATTCATTATGAATAATATTACCTTAATTTCGATGCATATTTATATCATTTTGATGCATATTTACTTCATTACGATCAACATTTCCTTTGTTTCGATGCATATTTACTTCATTTTGATGCATATTTACTTCATTGCGATCAACATTTTCTTCGCTTCGATGCATATTTACTTCATTTTGATGCATATTTACTTCACTACGATCAACATTTTCTCCGTTTTGATGTATATTTACTTCATTTTGATGCATATTTACTTCATTACAATCAACATTTCCTTCGTTTCGATACATATTTACTTTATTTTGATGCATATTTACTTCATTATGATCAACATTTCCTTCGTTTCGATGCATATTTACTTCATTTTGATGCATCTTTACTTCATTACGATCAACCTTTCTTCGTTTTGATACATATTTACTTCATTTTGATGCATATTTACTTCATTACGATCAATATTGTCACGCCCCGACCGTAGACAGAACGCGACAACCGCCACGTTAACCATAAATTTCGCGGAATGGGTGCACTCCACTCTGAAAATTTATAAAAAACGTAAGGCTTGCTATCAAATACATGTAGGACAGAACAACTGATGATAACGAGTACTACCCGAGGACATCATTTTCATAACACACCACCAAAGATTTACAAAGGAACAAAATACAATGATGTAACTCAGTCTGAAGAAAATATACACAAGCGATATAACATCGCGAAAGTAAAAAAAAAACATCAAGGGGTACCAGATATGAACTATACAATCTCGCCAATGGATCCGCCAATTTATACACAAAAAGAAGAGTACCCAAGCACTGATCGGATGACGAGCAAAAGATAGGCAAACCTCCAACCAAAAGATATCAACCGCCTGAAAAGGAAAGGAATGGTGGGGGGTGAGCAAAACCACTAGCTCAGTGAGGTGATAAGCTTATACGAATTATGTACTCACGTTCAAGACTTATAACTTAAAATCCAACATTTGCATTCCACATCAAGTATTTCTTACACAATATACAAATTAATGAAAATAAAACCTCTATACGCATTTAAAAAAATAACACATTTAGTTCAAACAACATGTTAACACATAAAAGACGCGTGGGTATCCAATATCCTCCTCGAACTGAGCTCTCCATCGAGAGTCAGTCCGAGCCCGTCACCGTTACTCTAGACAAAATGAAGGTTAATTCTGTTTCTCAACATATACCAAGTACCACAATTTAATATCAATGAGATCCTTGAAATGATAAAACATGTAAACATATATAACATGTGTGTCCCACACCGGTGACGTTGCCTGAGCCTATAATAGGCTGATCCATCTGACGATCACCTTCCAGAGTATCAATATTTGGCAAATGGACAGGTGCCTCGTTAGATCTAACTTACCCAGGTTTGCCAAGCCACGGGCGATTAGTTCGTCACTCTAACTCACCCGAACCGCGACTATTCGGGCTACTTAAACAATGTCGCTCCAATTCACCCGAACCGTGACCAATTCGGGCTACTTAACCTTGGTACCAGGTATGCATATAAATCATCAAATGCATAACAACTCAAGTCACAAGATTATCAATAGATTAATCCTCAAATACTTCACAACAAATGATATCATATGTCGAGCCAGCAAGGCTCTATAAATTAAAACAAACGATACCCGTAATACATGACTGACAGGACTCTATATGAAATAATATAAGATAATCAATGGACCATATCATGCCAATCAGGCTCAACCTAGAGCAATTGAGCCAATCAGCCTCTTTACCACATAACACATCACCAAGTAATTTTCTTATCAAGTAAGTACAGAAAATGAATGCAAACTTGTCAAGGGTCCACACTTCCCACAAGAGAAGGCATTCCCGAATTATCAATTCACAAGGAAATGATTAACTCTCTCCGAAATTTGAAGTTATTCCCTTGCCCTTCGACGATTGATCTTTACCTAAAAAGTAGATAAGCAAATGAATACAAATCAATATACATAGGAGTTGATATTAAATAAAGGGCAGCTCGTAACTCCTCAACACCAACTCCGAGTCTCACATAACCCAGTTCATATCATTTCTCAAACGAAACGATAGGAAATAAATTTGAATTTGACATAACAAATTCTGAAATTTTCCAGCCTGCGGCAGTTCACGAAAAAAGTCATAACTAATTGTATATAACTCGAATTGAGGCATTTCAAGTGGCTACGGAAAGCTAACAAACTCAGCTACATACAGAAATTGAGTTTGCAAATTTCTGAGGGCAATAGATATGCCAAAATCAGTTCGGACAGTGGCTGCGAATCACCTAGAGGCAGTTTACGAAACAATTCATAACTAATTGTACAAAAATCGGATTGAGGTGTTTCAAGTGGCTACGGAAAGCTAACGAATCCAGCTACATATAGAAATTAAGTTTGCAACTTTCTAAGATCAATAACTATGTCGAAAGTAGGTCGAACAGAAGCATATGAATTTCCCTTTACTAAGAAGAAACCCAACAAAATCACAAAATCATGGAGAAAGGAAGCTTAATTGACATATTACTTACCTTAACACACTTATACACCAACTAAAATGAGAGTTGTATGGGAGAATTTGATCACAAGGGTTTCTCCTCTTCCTTTCTCTTCTTTCCCCCTCTTGGATGTTCTAGAAACCCTTTCTTATTTCTTATCTTCCTTTCTCCTTTTTATTCTATTTTTGACATATATTGTTGGGGCTATTGATGGGCTAGGCTTATTAATAGATTAAGCTATTTAAGTGAGTTAGACTTTGGGCCAAAAATAAATATATAGATTTTGGGCTCTAAAAGCAAATTCTAGTTGGGCTAATAATAATTAAATAGATTTTGGGCTCTAAAAACAAATTCTAGTTTGGGGCTGATATATTATAAGGTTTGGGCCAAAGATAAATAAATTATTTTGGGCTTTTAAAAGTTGAGGCAAGACATTATAAGGTATCCCCTCCTCTAAAAATTTTCGTCCTCGAAACGTAAACGTACCTAGAGATGAAAAGAGATGTGGATGTTGTTGATGCATAACAGACTCTGGCTCCCATGTTTCTTCTTCAATTCGATCACTTCTCCATAGAACCCTCACCATAGGAATGGATTTATTACGAAGCATTTTCTCTCAGCGATCCATAATTTGAACAGGTTGGACTTCGTACGATAGATTTTTCTTTAATGAAACTGGGGGACATTTGAGCACATGTGAAGGATCTGGTTCATATTTTCTAAGCATAGAGACATGGAAAACATCGTGAATCTTTGACAATTCTGATGGTAGCACAAGTCGATACGTGACATGACCAATCCTTTGCAAGATCGTAAATGGGCCAATATACCTCGGACTTAACTTTCCTCGATGGTGGAATCACAGCACGCCCTTCCACAGAGAAACTTTCAGAAACACTTTGTCTCCTACATTAAACTCCAACTCGCGCCTCCTATTATCTGCATAGCTTTTCTGTCGATCTTGTGCTGCTTTAAGTCTGTCTCGAATAAGTTGTACTTTTTCCTTTGCATCTTCGATAAGCTCTACTTGTTCGATTTGTCTCTCACCAACCTCATCCAAAAAGAGTGTTGTCCGACACTTTCGGACATAAAGAGCTTCGTACGGGGGCATTCCAATGCTTGAATGATAACTGTTGTTATAAGCGAACTCCACCAAAGTCACGTACCTATCCCAGCTACCTCCCAAATTCAACACCACTGCACGTAGCTGTTGGGCAATTGGATCTTGTGGCTCAAACGTGATCGTTAGTATACAGGCAAACAATAAACAGCGGAAGCAATTAAATCTTGTTTACCGTACTTCTGGGTTGGTGAAGAGGATGAACCGTTGCAGAGAACCACCTCTCAATCTTCTGCAGTATGTCCCAAGTTGAATCCTGCTATTGTGTGGGCAACAATCCGCAGGATTCTCTCAATCTGCTCCTGTTCTTTCTAACTGTCAAATGAGGCACTGACTTTGGGTTAACAGGAACTGAGATAACTTATTTATAAGGGCTACTGCAGGGACCAGGAGGAGAAATTGGGCTGGGCCTTAATTGAACTTAATTAACCAATCTTAGCCCAAAGCTTTTAATTAAATCCAATAATAATAATATAGTCCACTAAAATATTATTATTGCACTACCCGTCCAATCCCAAAATTATGTTCTAGGCTCCTTCTTATTATAAGTCCGATAGTCTCCCCATGTTTAAGATATACAATGTCCATTAATTAATTAAGTTACTGACAACTCAAATTAATTAATATCTCATCCAAGAGTAGTACCACTCAACCTTTTTATCATGCCGGAAATTAATCCACTTGCAAGATTTACATGATAAACCTTATGAGCTCCTCAAGGGGACATCATCAACCTATGACGGACATGGATTCCTTCTACAATCAACAGCACACCATATATACAGCACTACTTCCCAACTCACCGAGTTTGTTGATTTAATACTTATAAATCTCACCCATTGATGAATCAAAGAAATACATACTGTCCTACGTGTCGAGATTATTGTATAGGGATTAAGAGCACGAACTTCCATAATAACAGAGATCAAGTTCTACTATATAGTCAGTATAAGACGAACGATCTCAAGCGGTCCTACTCAATACACACAAGTGCACTAATGTGATTCTATAGCCAAGACAAGCTAATACCAAACCACACTACAACCATACCGATAGAGAGTCCCCGTCTATCTCAGTTGTGAGCATCTGTTTATACTTTATAAGGAAACCGATAATATGATCTTTCGCGTGTTGTCGCACAACATATTATCTACAGTATAAAGTAAATGGACTATTGCATCATGCATATAAAATAAATTATAAGATGCAATCATTTGATCAATGATTCTCATTTCAAATATTGTTATAACATTGTCCATACTAAAGCTAGACTTTTAGTATACAATCCAACAGTAGCATGTCTTCTAGCGTCTGTATAGTTCTCTCTGACTGTCCATCAGTCTGTGGATGAAACGACGTACTGAATAGAAGTTTCGTACCCAACGCCCTTTGCAGACTAGGCCAAAAACGTGAAGTGAATCGTGGATCTCGATCAGATATGATTAACACTGGTACTCCATGCAATCTCACGATTTCATCCACATATAACTTGGCAAGTTTCTCTAAAGAGTCATTGGTGTGTACCGAAAGAAAATGTGCCGATTTCGTCAAACGATCAACAATGACCCAGATTGAGTCATGACCCTTTTGTGTTCGAGGCAAACCAGAAACAAAGTCCATCGTGATGTTCTCCCATTTCCACTCAGGAATAGGTAGTGGTTGAAGCATACCGGCTGGTCTTTGGTGTTCCGCTTTTATCTGTTGGCATGATAAACATTTTGATACGAATTCAGCAAATGTCCCGTTTCATATCTGGCCACCAATAATGCTCCCGAAGCATTCTATACATTTTGGTACTACCAGGATGCATCGCATAAGCTGAAGAATAGGCTTCCTCAAGAATAGCTCTTCGAATATCAAGTTCTGATGGAACACAAACACGATTTTTAAAAGTAAGGAGTCCGTCATCCCGAATCTGAAATTCTGTTTCTTTTCCTTGCTTTAGCTTCGCCATCTTCTATTGTAAATGAACATCATGTGATTGTCTTTCTCGAATTTGCTCGAACAAAGTAGGTCGAACCTCAAATTTGGCGATTAGAGCAGAATCATTAAACTTTTCACAATCGAGCGAAATGCGCAAAGATTTAAACTGCTCCAACATAGAAAGATAAGAAGATCGAATCGAAGCAAGTGAGGTAGAAGACTTTCTACTCAGAGCATCTGCAACAACGTTTGCCTTGCCAGGATGATAATCAATGACTAAGTCATAGTCACTAATCAACTCCATCCATCGCCTTTGCCGGAGGTTGAGTTCCTTTTGCGTGGTGATATACTTTAAGCTTTTGTGATCAGTGAAAATTCTACAAGTTGCACCATAAAGATAGTGCCTCCATATTTTCAACGCAAAGATGATTGCAGCCAACTCCAAATCGTGTGTGGGATAATTTTCTTCATTCTTCTTCAATTGCCTTGAAGCGTAGGCAATAACCTTTCCTTCTTGCATTAGAACACATCCTAACCCTTGTCGCGAGGCATCGCTATAAATGGTAAAATCTTCAATTGCCGGGTCTAGCAAAGCAAGAATAGGGGCTGAAACGAGTCGTCTTTTTAATTCTTGAAATGCCTCCTCACACTCTTCACTCCATTCAAATTTTACCCTTTTCCGAGTCAATTTAGTCAAAGATGAAGCCAGCAACGAAAAGTCTTTGACAAATTGTCGATAGTATCCAGCTAATCCCAGAAAGCTACGAATCTCTGACACGTTCTTTGGACGCTCCCAATTCAGTATAGCTTGAATCTTCACTGGATCGACGTAGATTCCTTCTTTAGAAATGCAATGGCCCAAAAAGCTTACCTCACGAAGCCAAAATTCACACGTCGAAAATTTAGCATAAAGCTGATTTTCTCTAAGAACATTCAAAATAATTCTTAGATGATGAGAGTACTCATCGTCTGATTTAGAATAAATAAGGATGTCATCAATGAAGACGATGACAAACTTATCTAAGTACGGCCGAAAGATCCGATTCATAAGATCCATAAAAGCTGCAGGAGCATTTGTTAGTCCAAAAGGCATAACACAGAATTCAAAATGACCGTATATATTTCGGAAAGCAGACTTAGGGATATCAGATTCCCTAATCCTGAGTTGGTGATAACCAGATTGCAAATCAATTTTTGAGAACACAGTTGCTCCTTGCAATTGATCAAATAGATCATCAATTCTCGGAAGAGGATATGTGTTCTTGATTGTCACTTTATTCAACTGACAGTAGTCGACGCATAGGCAAAGTGATCCGTCTTTCTTCTTGACAAAAAGAACTGGAGCACCCCACGGAGATGTGCTAGGTCGTATGAACCCCTTCTCCAATAATTCTCCAAGTTGTATCTTGAGTTCCTTGAGCTCAGCTGGCGACATTCGATATGGAGTAATCGATATAGGTGTGATTCCAGGAAGTACGTCAATGGAAAAATCAATCTCTCGATTCAGAGGCTTTCCTGGTAAGTCTTCGGGAAAGACATCAGAAAATTCATTCACGATCAGGATGTCCTCTAGTT
This sequence comes from Pogostemon cablin, assembly GCA_023678885.1. NCBI lineage: Eukaryota > Viridiplantae > Streptophyta > Magnoliopsida > Lamiales > Lamiaceae > Pogostemon > Pogostemon cablin. Next base: position 17,671,260 of record CM043011.1, read on the forward strand.
TAGTCTCAGGAAGAGAAGTGTCGATGACAAATGCCAAAAATGCCTCACAACCCTTGCACATTAATTTATGCGCAGACAACATTGAAATAAAAGAGAGTGGTCTCTTTTGAAGTTCACCTTTAAAAACAAGTTCTGGGAATCCTGGTCTACGAAAAATAACAAGCTTCTCGTGGCAGTCGAGAATCGCATGATGAGAAGAAAGCCAATCCATACCAAGAATAACATCGAGATCGATCAAAGGCAATGGTATCAATTCAGCTTCTAGAATGACATCATTAATCTTCAATGGGCAACCAAGGAACACCGAATCACGAATTAGAGGCTCTCCAAGAGGGGTATGAACTATGATTTCAGGTGACAAATGAGAGATATGATAATTTAAGATCGCAGTAAGGTCATCCCGTATATAAGACCTATCAGAACCTGGATCAAATAAAGCATAGACCTGGTGGTCTCCAACAGACACATGGCCTAAAGAAGTAAGATTACATAAGATTATGAGTTAAAAGTTCGGAACGATAAAATTTCTTACGAATGTCTTATTCGTAATCAAGTGGCATAACGAGGCAGGGGTTAGATCAAACATGTAAAAATACTCGAATTATAAATTACCTGTCACAACCTTCGGATCTGATCGAGCCTCTTCCTGGGAAATATGAAATACTCTAGTTTGATTCTTTTCTTGCACAGGTGATCGAGTGCTAGGGCCGCTTATGGTATCATGTACTCTGGCAGCTGCTGATCGAGTATCTCTGGGTGTAGAATATACTGGTCTACCATGAGGCTGACTAGAACTCTGACCGCTCGCTCCCGTAAGCTGGGGACAAGAACCTCGCATATGCCCCGGTTGTCGATACTGATAACATACCTGAGGAGCCTTGCAGGGGCCGTCGTGATAATTTAAGCAATTCTGGCACTTGCGATTTGCACCAACCGATCCCGAGACATTGCTGTTGGATTGTATACTAAAAGTCAACCTTTTTGTATGAACAATATTGTAACAATTAATTTGAAATGAGAATCATATGATCAAATGATTGCATCTTATAATTTATTTATATGTTCGATGCAATAGTCCACTTACTTTATACTGTAGATAATATGTTGTGCGACAACACGCGGAAGATCATATTATCGGTTTCCTTATAAAGTATAAACTGATGCTCACAACCGAGATAGACGGGGACTCTCTATCGGGATGGTTGTAGTGTGGTTTGGTATTAGCTTGTCTTGGCTATAGAATCACATTAGTGCACTTGTGTGTATTGAGCAGGATCGCTTGAGATCGTTCGACTTATACTGACTTATAGGAGAACTTGATCTCAGTTATTATGGAAGTTCGTGCTCTTAATCCCTATACAATAACCTCGACACGTAGGGCAGTATGTATTTCTTTGATTCATCAATGGGTGAGATTTACATGTAATTAAGTCAACAAACTCGATGAGTTGGGAAGTAGTGCTGTCTCTATGGTGTGCTGTTGATTGTAGAAGGAATCCGTGTCCGTCATAGGTTGATGATGTCCCCTTGAGGAGCTCATAAGGATTATCATGTAAACCCTGCAGGTGGAATTTATTCCGGCATGATAATAAGGTTGAGTGGTACTACTCTTGGATGAGATACTAATTAATTGGGTTGTCAGTAACTTAATTAATTAATGGACATTGTATATCTTAAACATGGGGAGACTAATGGACTCATAATAAGAAGGAGCCCAAAACGTAATTTTGGGATTGGTACGGTAGTGCAATAATAATATTTTAGTGGAATATATTATTATTATTGGACTTAAGTATAAGCTTTGGGCTAAGCTTGGATACTTAAGCCCAATGGAGGCCCAACCCAATTTCTCCTCCTGGTCCCTGCTGTAGCCCATGTATATAAGTCACCTCAGCTTATCTGGAACCCTAATCTAATTGATTATTCATGTGTGATGAGGGTTGAGAGCAGATTGAGGAGGTCTCGTAGATCGTCGCCCACACGACGTCGAGATCGGACTTGGGACATACAGCAGAAGATCAGAAGGTAGTTTGCTGCTGCTGTCCGCGACCTTGCGAAATTTGTATAAATTCATACATTGCTCAGAATTTGATGATCAATATACTGACGGAAATCCGTCGAAGAGAGGATCGTCTGAACGCAAAGATCACTTAATTCCGATATCAGACAAAGAAGTTATGGCTATTCTCGTGGGACTGCGCAGGCTGCCTGCGAGAATTAATCTTCATCAACATACCCTGGTGAACGGTAATCGTTCCTATGATTTATTGCTTCCGCTGTGTTAGAAACGCATGGTATGCTAACGGTTCATGTTAACCAAACGATCGAACGCCAACAATTGCTCCCACCTCTATTAAACTGCTCTCGAGGCTGAGAAAAACTAGTGGATACCGAATTAGGTACGCTACGCGAAGATCCCACACCCCTATACATCTTCAATGCATTTCCTGGAATTGCGCTCCCTTGTCTTTTCTTTTGAGTTCGCTCTGCAAGCTTATGTCTCGCTTGAACTAAACCTTCTACCCTTAGAGCTTCTTCTATGAGCTTGTCAAGACTCTCGTACTTGTCTCCAGACTTGATGCGATCTCGAATATTTAGATTAAGACCATCTTCAAATCTCTTGCATAAGTCTCTCGTCGTATATGACTCAGGAGCAAATTCTCGCAATTCAAGAAACTTACTTTCGTAATCCACGACCGACATAGTGCCTTGAAAGAGGTTGAAGAACTCTTTCCTCTTCTGATCCTTGATGTACTGAGAGAAGTATCGATCTTTGAATCGTTCCACAAAGATAGGCCACGTAATAGTAATAGAAGTTATCTCCTTTAGATTCTGCCACCATCGTCGTGCATCTGGGCCTAATAGCTTGGTCGCAATGACCACACGATAACATTCTTCAATCATCAGGGTATCAAAGGTCTCTGTAATCTCCTTTAACCATGCGTTCGCTTTAGAAGCATCTCTTGCACCGTCAAATTTTGAAGTTCTCATGCTCTTAACTGCTTTCACCAAATCAGGTATAAAAAGTGCACCTCGAGAAGTAGAACCTCCTAAAGCCATTCCTGGGGTAGAAACTGGGACATTGGATGTGGGTTGAATCGGTTCATTAGTGCGAATAACGTCCTCAGTGACAGTCGTAGTCGTAGGAGCCGTCATAGTTGGTGGAACACCATGTATTCGAATGTGATCATAATACAACTTGTACTGCTCTGGTGTCATCATGTGCTCAACACACAACTGAGCTCGTGGTTGCTCTACCTAGGTAACCGGCACCCTATGATTAGAATTGATAGGGTCCGTAGAAATCGGATGAACGACATGATCAGAAGAAACATGTCCTCGAGGACTCGAAGGATCACGAGGGGTGCGTCCTCGACGTCGAACTGGAGGTGCCATAAAGACTGAAAGAAAAATGCAATGTAAACATCAAGGTAATACGATACCTTAGAAGGACATAGAAACAAAATTGAATCCATTGGCTCGACTCAAAGAGAATGAGACTCATATAACCTGGCTCTGATACCAAGAAAGTTGTCACGCCCCGATCGTAGACAGAACGCGACAACCGCCACGTTAATCATAAATTTCACGGAATGGGTGCACTCCACTCCAAAAATTTGTAGAAAACGTAAGGCTTGCTATCAAATACCTGTAGGACAGAACAACTGATGATAACGAGTACTACCCGAGGACATCATTTTCATAACATACCACCAAAGATTTACAAAGGAACAAAATACAATGATGTAACTCGGTCTGAAGAAAATATACACAAGCGATATAACATCGCGAAAGTAAAAAAAACATCAAGGGGTACCAGATATGAACTATACAATCTCGCCAATGGATCCGCCAATTTATACACGAAAAGAAGAGTACTCAAGCACTGATCGGATGACGTGCAAAAGATAGGCAAACCTCCAACCAAAAGATATCAACCGCCTGAAAAGGAAAGGAATGGTGGGGGGTAAGCAAAACCACTAGCTCAGTGAGATGATAAGCCGATCACGCCAACCCTTATACGAAGTATGTACTCACGTTCAAGACTTATAACTTAAAATCTAACATTTGCGTTCCACATCAAGTATTTCTTACACAATATACAAATTAATGAAAATAAAACCTCTATACGCATTTAAAAAATAACACATTTAGTTCAAACAACATGTTAACACATAAAAGACGCGTGGGTAGCCAATATCCTCCTCGAACTAAGCTCTCCGTCAAGAGTCAGTCCGAGCCCGTCACCGCTACTCTAGACAAAATGAAGGTTAATGCTCTTTCTCAACATATACCAAGTACCACAATTTAATATCAATGAGATCCTTGAAATGATAAAACATGTAAACATATATAACATGCGTGTCCCACACCGGTGACGTTGCCTGAGCCTATAATAGGCTGATCCATCTGACGATCACCTTCCAGAGTATCAATATTTGGCAAATGGACAGGTGCCTCGTTAGATCTAACTCACCCAGATTTTCCAAGCCACGGGCGATTAGTTTGTCACCTAACTCACCCGAACCGCGACTATTTGGGCTACTTAAACAATGTCGCTCCAACTCACCCGAACCGTGATCAATTCGGGCTACTTAACCTTAGTATCAGGTATGCATATAAATCATCAAATGCATAACAACTAAAGTCACAAGATTATCAATAGATTAATCCTCAAATACTTCACAACAAATGATATCATATATAGAGCCAGCAAGGCTCTATAAATTAAAACAAACAATGCCCGTAATACATGGCTGACAGGACTCTATATGAAATAATATAAAATAATCAATGGACCATATCATGTCAATCAGGCTCAACCTAGAGCAATTGAGCCAATCAGCCTCTTTACCACATAACACATCACCAAGTAATTTTCTTATCAAGTAAGTAAAGAAAATGAATGCAAACTTGTCAAGGGTCCACACTTCCCACAAGAGAAGGCATTCCCGAATTATCAACTCACAAGGAAATGATTAACTCTCTCCGAAATCTAAAGTTATTCCCTTGCCCTTCGACGATTGATCTTTACCTAAAAAGTAGATAAGCAAATGAATACAAATCAATATACATAGGAGCTGATATTAAATAAAGGGCAGCTCGTAACTCCTCAACACCAACTCCGAGTCTCACATAACCCAGTTCATATCATTTCTCAAACGAAACGATAGGAAATAAATTTGAATTTGACATAACAAATTCTGAAATTTTCCAGCCTGCGGCAGTTCACGAAAAGAGTCATAACTAATTGTATATAGCTCGGATTGAGGCGTTTCAAGTGGTTACGGAAAGCCAACAAACTCAGCTACATACAGAAATTGAGTTTGCAAATTTCTGAGGGCAATAGATATGCCAAAATCAGTTCGGACAGTGGCTGCGAATCACCTAGAGGCAGTTTACTAAAAAATTCATAACTAATTGTAGAAATATCGGATTGAGGTGTTTCAAGTGGATACGGAAAGCTAACAAATCCAGATACGTATAGAAATTAAGTTTGTAACTTTCTAAGATCAATAGCAATGTCGAAAGTAGGTCGAACAGAAGCATACGAATTTCCCTTTACTAGGAAGAAATCCAACAAAATCACAAAATCATGGAGAAAGGAAGCTTAATTGACATATTACTTACCTTAACACACTTATACACCAACTAAAATGAGAGTTGTATGGGAGAATTTGATCACAAGGGTTTCTCTTTTTCCTTTCTCTTCTTTCCCCCTCTTGGATGTTCTAGAAGCTCTTTCTTATTTCTTATCTTCCTTTTTCCTTTTTATTCTATTTTTGACATATATTGTTGGGGCTATTGATGGGCTGGACTTATTAATAGATTAAGCCATTTAAGTGAGTTAGACTTTGGGCCAAAAATAAATATATAGATTTTGGGCTCTAAAAGCAAATTCTAGTTGGGCTAATAATAATTAAATAGATTTTGGGCTCTAAAAATAAATTCTAGTTTGGGGCTGCTATATTATAAGGTTTGAGCCAAAGATAAATAAATTATTTTGGGCTTTTAAAAGTTGAGGCAAGATATTATAAATATTTACTTCATTTTGATGCATATTTACTTCATTATGATCAACATTTCCTTTTTTCGATGCATATTTATTTCATTTTGATGCATATGTACTTCATTATGATCAACATTTCTTTCGATTTGATGCATATTTACTACATTTTGATGAGTATTTACTTCATTACGATCAACATTTCCTTCGTTTCGCAGAATATTTACGTCATTTTGATGCATATTTACTTCATTACGATCAATATTTTCTCCGTTTTGATGCATATTTACTTCATTTTGATGCATATTTACTTCATTACGATCAACATTTTCTTCATTTCGATGCATATTTACTTCATTTTGATGCATATGAACTTCATTATGAGCAACATTTCATTCTTTTCGATGCATATTTACTTCATTTTGATGAATTTACTTCATTACGATCAACATTTCCTTCGTTTCGATGCATATTTACTTCATTACGATCAACATTTCCTTCGTTTTGATGCATATTTACTTCATTTTGATGCATATTTACTTCATTACGATCAACATTTACTCCATTTCGATGCATATTTACTTCATTTTGATGCATATTTACTTAATTATGATCAACATTTCCTCCATTTCTATGCATATTTACTTCATTTTGATGCATATTTACTTCATTACGCTCAATATTTCCATCGTTTCGATGCATATTTACTTCATTTTGATGCATATTTACTTTATTACGATCAATATTTCCTTCGTTCTGATGCATATTTATTTCATTTTGATGCATATTTACTTCATTACGAACAACATTTCCTCTGTTTCGATGTATATTCACTTCATTTTGATGCATATTTACTTCATTACGATCAACATTTCCTTCATTTCGATGCATATTTACTTCATTTTGATGCATATTTACTTTATTACGATCAATATTTCCTTCATTTTGATGTATATTTACTTCATTTTGATGCATATTTATTTCATTACGATCAATATTTTCTTCGTTTCGATGCATATTTACTTCATTTTGATGCATATTTACTTCATTACGATCAATATTTACTTGGTTTCGATGCATATTTACATCATTTTGATGCATATTTACTTCATTATGATCAACATTTCCTTCGTTTCGATGCATATTTACTTCATTTTGATGCATATTTACTTCATTATGATCAATATTTTCTTCGTTTTGATGCATATTTACTTCATTTTGATGCATATTTACTTCATTACGATCAACATTTCCTTGGTTTCGATGTATATTTACTTTATTTTGATGCATATTTACTTCATTACGATCAATATTTCCTTCGTTTCGATGCATATTTACTTCATTTTGATTCATATTTACTTCATTACGATCAATATTTTCTCCGTTTCGATGCATATTTTCTTCATTTTGATGCATATTTACTTCATTACAATCAACATTTCCTTGGTTTCGTTGCATATTTACTTCATTTTGATTCATATTTACTTCATTACGATCAATATTTTATCCGTTTCGATGCATATTTACTTCATTTTGATGCATATTTACTTTATTTTGATGCATATTTACTTTATTACGATCAACATTTCCTTCGTTTCGATGCATATTTACTTTATTTTGATGCATATTTACTTCATTACGATCAACATTTCTTTCATTTTGATGCATATTTACTTCATTACGATCAACATTTCCTCCGTTTTGATGCATATTTACTTCATTATGATCAATATTTCCTTCATTTTGATGCATATTTACTTCATTACGATCAATATTTCCTTCGTTTTGATGCATATTTACATCATTTTGATGCATATTTACTTCATTATGATCAACATTTCTTCGTTTCGATGCATATTTATTTCATTTTGATGCATATGTACTTCATTATGATCAACATTTCATTCGTTTCGATGCATATTTACTTCATTTTGATGCATATTTACTTTATTACGATCAACATTTCCTTCATTTTGATGCATATTTACTTCATTACGAACAACATTTCCTCTGTTTCGATGCATATTCACTTCATTTTGATGCATATTAACTTCATTACGATCAACATTTCTTTCATTTCGATGCATATTTACTTCATTTTGATGCATATTTACTTTATTACGATCAATATTTCCTTCATGTTGATGTATATTTACTTCATTTTGATGCATATTTATTTCATTACGATCAATATTTTCTTCATTTCGATGCATATTTACTTCATTTTGATGCATATTTACTTCATTACGATCAATATTTACTTGGTTTCGATGCATATTTACATCATTTTGATGCATATTTACTTAATTATGATCAACATTTCCTTCGTTTCGATGCATATTTACTTCCTTTTGATGCATATGTACTTCATTATGATCAACATTTTATTCGTTTCGATGCATATTTACTTCATTTTGATGCATATTTACTTCATTACGATCAACATTTCCTTGGTTTCGATGTATATTTACTTTATTTTGATGCATATTTACTTCATTACGATCAATATTTCATTCGTTTCGATGCATATTTACTTTATTTTGATGCATATTTACTTCATTACGATCAATATTTTCTCCGTTTCGATGCATATTTTCTTCATTTTGATGCATATTTACTTCATTACAATCAACATTTCCTTGGTTTCGTTGCATATTTACTTCATTTTGATTCATATTTACTTCATTACGATCAATATTTTATCCGTTTCGATGCATATTTACTTCATTTTGATGCATATTTACTTTATTTTGATGCATTTTACTTCATTACGATCAACATTTCCTTCGTTTCGATGCATATTTACTTTATTTTGATGCATATTTACTTCATTACGATCAACATTTCTTTCATTTTGATGCATATTTACTTCATTACGATCAACATTTCCTCCGTTTTGATGCATATTTACTTCATTATGATCAATATTTCCTTCATTTTGATGCATATTTACTTCATTACGATCAATATTTCCTTCGTTTCGATGCATATTTACATCATTTTGATGCATATTTACTTCATTATGATCAACATTTCTTCGTTTCGATGCATATTTATTTCATTTTGATGCATATGTACTTCATTATGATCAACATTTCATTCGTTTCGATGCATATTTACTTCATTTTGATGCATATTTACTTTATTACGATCAACATTTCCTTCATTTTGATGCATATTTATTTCATTTTGATGCATATTTACTTCATTACGAACAATATTTCCTCTGTTTCGATGCATATTCACTTCATTTTGATGCATATTAACTTCATTACGATCAACATTTCCTTCATTTCGATGCATATTTACTTCATTTTGATGCATATTTACTTTATTACGATCAATATTTCCTTCATTTTGATGTATATTTACTTCATTTTGATGCATATTTATTTCATTACGATCAATATTTTCTTCATTTCGATGCATATTTACTTCATTTTGATGCATATTTACTTCATTACGATCAATATTTACTTGGTTTCGATGCATATTTACATCATTTTGATGCATATTTACTTCATTATGATCAACATTTCCTTCGTTTCGATGCATATTTACTTCCTTTTGATGCATGTGTACTTCATTATGATCAACATTTTATTCGTTTCGATGCATATTTACTTCATTTTGATGCATATTTACTTCATTACGATCAACATTTCCTTGGTTTCGATGTATATTTACTTTATTTTGATGCATATTTACTTCATTACGATCAATATTTCCTTCGTTTCGATGCATATTTACTTCATTTTGATGCATATTTACTTCATTACGATCAATATTTTCTCCGTTTCGATGCATATTTTCTTCATTTTGATGCATATTTACTTCATTACAATCAACATTTCCCTGGTTTCGTTGCATATTTACCTCATTTTGATTCATATTTACTTCATTACGATCAATATTTTATCCGTTTTGATGCATATTTACTTCATTTTGATGTATATTTAATTCATTTTGATGCATATTTACTTCATTACGATCAACATTTCCTTCGTTTCGATGCATATTTACTTTATTTTGATGCATATTTACTTCATTACGATCAACATTTCTTTCATTTTGATGCATATTTACTTCATTACGATCAACATTTCTTTCATTTTGATGCATATTTACTTCATTACGATCAACATTTCCTCCGTTTTGATGCATATTTACTTCATTATGATCAATATTTCCTTCATTTTGATGCATATTTACTTCATTACGATCAATATTTCCTTCATTTCGATGCATATTTACATCATTTTGATGCATATTTACTTCATTATGATCAATATTTCCTTCGTTTCGATGCATATTTGTTTCATTTTGATGCATATGCACTTCATTATGATCAACATTTCATTCGTTTCGATGCATATTTACTTCATTTTGATGCATTTACTTCATTACGATCAACATTTCGTTCGTTTCGATGCATATTTACTTTATTTTGATGCATATTTATTTTATTACGATCAACATTTCCTTCATTTTGAGGCATATTTACTTCATTTTGATGCATATTTACTTCATTACGATCAATATTTTCTTCGTTTCGATGCATATTTACTTCATTTTGATGTATAATTACTTCATTACGATCAATATTTCCTTCGTTTCGATGCATATTTACATCATTTTGATGCATATTTACTTCATTATGATCAACATTTCCTTCGTTTCGATGCATATTTACTTCATTTTGATGCATATGTACTTCATTATGATCAACATTTCATTCGTTTCGATGCATATTTACTTCATTTTGATGCATATTTACTTCATTACGATCATTATTTCCTTTGTTTTGATGCACATTTATTTTATTTTGATGCTTATTTACTTCATTATGATCAACATTTCCTTCGTTTCGATGCATATTTACTTTATTTTGATGTATATTTACTTCATTACGATCAATATTTTCTCCGTTTCGATGCATATTTATTTCATTTTGATGCATATTTACTTCATTACAATCAATATTTTCTTGGTTTCGTTGCATATTTACTTCATTACGATCAATATTTTCTCCGTTTCGATGCATATTTACTTCATTTTGATGCATATTTACTTCATTACATTCAACATTTCCTCCGTTTCGATGCATATTTACTTCATTTTGATGCATATTTACTTCATTATGATCAACATTTCCTTCGTTTCGATGCATATTTACTTTATTTTGATGCATATTTACTTCATTACGATCAATATTTCCTTCATTTTGATGCACATTTACTTCATTACGATCAACATTTCCTCCATTTTGATGCATATTTACTTCATTACGATCAACATTTTCTCCGATTCGATGCATATTTACTTCATTTTGGTGCATATTTAATTCATTACGAATAATATTTTCTTCATTTCGATGTATATTTATATCATTTTGATGCATATTTACTTCATTACGATCAATATTTCCTTTGTTTCGATGCATATTTACTTTATTTTGATGCATATTTACTTCATTGCAATAAACATTATCTTCGTTTTGATGCACATTTACTTCATTTTGATGCATATTTACTTCATTACGATCAATATTTTCTCCATTTCGATGCATATTTACTTCATTTTGATGCATATTTACTTCATTACAATCAATATTTCCTTCGTTTCGATACATATTTACTTCATTTTGATGCATATTTACTTCATTACGATCAATATTTCCTTCGTTTCGATGCATATTTACTTCATTTTGATGCATCTTTATTTCATTACGATCAACATTTCTTCGTTTTGATGCATATTTACTTCATTTTGATGCATATTTACTTCATTACGATCAATATTTACTTCATTTTGATGCATATTTACTTCATTACGATCAACATTTCCTTTGTTTCGATGCATATTTATTTCATTTTGATGCATATGTACTTCATTATGATCAACATTTCTTTCGTTTCGATGCATATTTACTACATTTTGATGCGTATTTACTTCATTACGATCAACATTTCCTTCATTTTCGATGCATATTTACTTCATTTTGATGCATATTTACTTCATTACGATCAATATTTTCTTCGTTTTGATGCATATTTATTTCATTTTGATGCATATTTACTTCATTACGATCAACATTTACTCCATTTCGATGCATATTTACTTCATTTTGATGCATATTTACTTAATTATGATCAACATTTCCTCCATTTCTATGCATATTTACTTCATTTTGATGCATATTTACTTCATTACGCTCAATATTTCCATCGTTTCGATGCATATTTACTTCATTTTGATGCATATTTACTTTATTACGATCAACATTTCCTTCGTTCTGATGCATATTTATTTCATTTTGATGCATATTTACTTCATTACGAACAACATTTCCTCTGTTTCGATGTATATTCACTTCATTTTGATGCATATTTACTTCATTACGATCAACATTTCCTTCATTTCGATGCATATTTACTTTATTTTGATGCATATTTACTTTATTACGATCAATATTTCCTTCATTTTGATGTATATTTACTTCATTTTGATGCATATTTATTTCATTACGATCAATATTTTCTTCGTTTCGATGCATATTTACTTCATTTTGATGCATATTTACTTCATTACGATCAATATTTACTTGGTTTCGATGCATATTTACATCATTTTGATGCATATTTACTTCATTATGATCAACATTTCCTTCGTTTCGATGCATATTTACTTCCTTTTGATGCATATGTACTTCATTATGATCAATATTTTATTCGTTTTGATGCATATTTACTTCATTTTGATGCATATTTACTTCATTACGATCAACATTTCCTTGGTTTCGATGTATATTTACTTTATTTTGATGCATATTTACTTCATTACGATCAATATTTCCTTCGTTTCGATGCATATTTACTTCATTTTGATTCATATTTACTTCATTACGATCAATATTTTCTCCGTTTCGATGCACATTTACTTCATTACGATCAACATTTCCTCCATTTTGATGCATATTTACTTCATTACGATCAACATTTTCTCCGATTCGATGCATATTTACTTCATTTTGGTGCATATTTAATTCATTACGAATAATATTTTCTTCATTTCGATGTATATTTATATCATTTTGATGCATATTTACTTCATTACGATCAATATTTCCTTTGTTTCGATGCATATTTACTTTATTTTGATGCATATTTACTTCATTGCAATAAACATTATCTTCGTTTTGATGCACATTTACTTCATTTTGATGCATATTTACTTCATTACGATCAATATTTTCTCCATTTCGATGCATATTTACTTCATTTTGATGCATATTTACTTCATTACAATCAATATTTCCTTCGTTTCGATACATATTTACTTCATTTTGATGCATATTTACTTCATTACGATCAATATTTCCTTCGTTTCGATGCATATTTACTTCATTTTGATGCATCTTTACTTCATTACGATCAACATTTCTTCGTTTTGATGCATATTTACTTCATTTTGATGCATATTTACTTCATTACGATCAATATTTACTTCATTTTGATGCATATTTACTTCATTACGATCAACATTTCCTTTGTTTCGATGCATATTTATTTCATTTTGATGCATATGTACTTCATTATGATCAACATTTCTTTCGTTTCGATGCATATTTACTACATTTTGATGCGTATTTACTTCATTACGATCAACATTTCCTTCATTTTCGATGCATATTTACTTCATTTTGATGCATATTTACTTCATTACGATCAATATTTTCTTCGTTTTGATGCATATTTACTTCATTTTGATGCATATTTACTTCATTACGATCAACATTTACTCCATTTCGATGCATATTTACTTCATTTTGATGCATATTTACTTAATTATGATCAACATTTCCTCCATTTCTATGCATATTTACTTCATTTTGATGCATATTTACTTCATTACGCTCAATATTTCCATCGTTTCGATGCATATTTACTTCATTTTGATGCATATTTACTTTATTACGATCAACATTTCCTTCGTTCTGATGCATATTTATTTCATTTTGATGCATATTTACTTCATTACGAACAACATTTCCTCTGTTTCGATGTATATTCACTTCATTTTGATGCATATTTACTTCATTACGATCAACATTTCCTTCATTTCGATGCATATTTACTTTATTTTGATGCATATTTACTTTATTACGATCAATATTTCCTTCATTTTGATGTATATTTACTTCATTTTGATGCATATTTATTTCATTACGATCAATATTTTCTTCGTTTCGATGCATATTTACTTCATTTTGATGCATATTTACTTCATTACGATCAATATTTACTTGGTTTCGATGCATATTTACATCATTTTGATGCATATTTACTTCATAATGATCAACATTTCCTTCGTTTCGATGCATATTTACTTCCTTTTGATGCATATGTACTTCATTATGATCAATATTTTATTCGTTTTGATGCATATTTACTTCATTTTGATGCATATTTACTTCATTACGATCAACATTTCCTTGGTTTCGATGTATATTTACTTTATTTTGATGCATATTTACTTCATTACGATCAATATTTCCTTCGTTTCGATGCATATTTACTTCATTTTGATTCATATTTACTTCATTACGATCAATATTTTCTCCGTTTCGATGTATATTTTCTTCATTTTGATGCATATTTACTTCATTACGATCAATATTTCCTTTGTTTCGATGCATATTTACTTTATTTTGATGCATATTTACTTCATTGCAATAAACATTATCTTCGTTTTGATGCACATTTACTTCATTTTGATGCATATTTACTTCATTACGATCAATATTTTCTCCATTTCGATGCATATTTACTTCATTTTGATGCATATTTACTTCATTACAATCAATATTTCCTTCGTTTCGATACATATTTACTTCATTTTGATGCATATTTACTTCATTACGATCAATATTTCCTTCGTTTCGATGCATATTTACTTCATTTTGATGCATCTTTACTTCATTACGATCAACATTTCTTCGTTTTGATGCATATTTACTTCATTTTGATGCATATTTACTTCATTACGATCAATATTTACTTCATTTTGATGCATATTTACTTCATTACGATCAACATTTCCTTTGTTTCGATGCATATTTATTTCATTTTGATGCATATGTACTTCATTATGATCAACATTTCTTTCGTTTCGATGCATATTTACTACATTTTGATGCGTATTTACTTCATTACGATCAACATTTCCTTCATTTTCGATGCATATTTACTTCATTTTGATGCATATTTACTTCATTACGATCAATATTTTCTTCGTTTTGATGCATATTTACTTCATTTTGATGCATATTTACTTCATTACGATCAACATTTACTCCATTTCGATGCATATTTACTTCATTTTGATGCATATTTACTTAATTATGATCAACATTTCCTCCATTTCTATGCATATTTACTTCATTTTGATGCATATTTACTTCATTACGCTCAATATTTCCATCGTTTCGATGCATATTTACTTCATTTTGATGCATATTTACTTTATTACGATCAACATTTCCTTCGTTCTGATGCATATTTATTTCATTTTGATGCATATTTACTTCATTACGAACAACATTTCCTCTGTTTCGATGTATATTCACTTCATTTTGATGCATATTTACTTCATTACGATCAACATTTCCTTCATTTCGATGCATATTTACTTTATTTTGATGCATATTTACTTTATTACGATCAATATTTCCTTCATTTTGATGTATATTTACTTCATTTTGATGCATATTTATTTCATTACGATCAATATTTTCTTCGTTTCGATGCATATTTACTTCATTTTGATGCATATTTACTTCATTACGATCAATATTTACTTGGTTTCGATGCATATTTACATCATTTTGATGCATATTTACTTCATAATGATCAACATTTCCTTCGTTTCGATGCATATTTACTTCCTTTTGATGCATATGTACTTCATTATGATCAATATTTTATTCGTTTTGATGCATATTTACTTCATTTTGATGCATATTTACTTCATTACGATCAACATTTCCTTGGTTTCGATGTATATTTACTTTATTTTGATGCATATTTACTTCATTACGATCAATATTTCCTTCGTTTCGATGCATATTTACTTCATTTTGATTCATATTTACTTCATTACGATCAATATTTTCTCCGTTTCGATGTATATTTTCTTCATTTTGATGCATATTTACTTCATTACAATCAACATTTCCTTGGTTTCGTTGCATATTTACTTCATTTTGATTCATATTTACTTCATTACGATCAATATTTTATCCGTTTCGATGCATATTTACTTCATTTTGATGCATATTTACTTTATTTTGATTCATATTTACTTTATTACGATCAACATTTCCTTCGTTTCGATGCATATTTACTTTATTTTGATGCATATTTAATTCATTACGATCAACATTTCTTTCATTTTGATGCATATTTACTTCATTACGATCAACATTTCCTCCGTTTTGATGCATATTTACTTCATTATGATCAATATTTCCTTCATTTTGATCAATATTTCCTTCATTACGATGCATATTTACATCATTTTGATGCATATTTACATCATTTTGATGCATATTTACTTCATTATGATCAACATTTCTTCGTTTCGATGCATATTTATTTCATTTTGATGCATATGTACTTCATTATGATCAACATTTCATTCGTTTCGATGCATATTTACTTCATTTTGATGCATATTTACTTTATTACGATCAACATTTCCTTCATTTTGATGCATATTTATTTCATTTTGATGCATATTTACTTCATTACGAACAACATTTCCTCTGTTTCGATGCATATTCACTTCATTTTGATGCATATTAACTTCATTACGATCAACATTTCCTTCATTTCGATGCATATTTACTTCATTTTGATGCATATTTACTTTATTACGATCAATATTTCCTTCATGTTGATGTATATTTACTTCATTTTGATGCATATTTATTTCATTACGATCAATATTTTCTTCATTTCGATGCATATTTACTTCATTTTGATGCATATTTACTTCATTACGATCAATATTTACTTGGTTTCGATGCATATTTACATCATTTTGATGCATATTTACTTCATTATGATCAACATTTCCTTCGTTTCGATGCATATTTACTTCCTTTTGATGCATATGTACTTCATTATGATCAACATTTTATTCGTTTCGATGCATATTTACTTCATTTTGATGCATATTTACTTCATTACGATCAACATTTCCTTGGTTTCGATGTATATTTACTTTATTTTGATGCATATTTACTTCATTACGATCAATATTTCATTCGTTTCGATGCATATTTACTTTATTTTGATGCATATTTACTTCATTACGATCAATATTTTCTCCGTTTCGATGCATATTTTCTTCATTTTGATGCATATTTACTTCATTACAATCAACATTTCCTTGGTTTCGTTGCATATTTACTTCATTTTGATTCATATTTACTTCATTACGATCAATATTTTATCCGTTTCGATGCATATTTACTTCATTTTGATGCATATTTACTTTATTTTGATGCATTTTACTTCATTACGATCAACATTTCCTTCGTTTCGATGCATATTTACTTTATTTTGATGCATATTTACTTCATTACGATCAACATTTCTTTCATTTTGATGCATATTTACTTCATTACGATCAACATTTCCTCCGTTTTGATGCATATTTACTTCATTATGATCAATATTTCCTTCATTTTGATGCATATTTACTTCATTACGATTAATATTTCCTTCGTTTCGATGCATATTTACATCATTTTGATGCGTATTTACTTCATTATGATCAACATTTCTTCTTTTCGATGCATATTTATTTCATTTTGATGCATATGTACTTCATTATGATCAACATTTCATTCGTTTCGATGCATATTTACTTCATTTTGATGCATATTTACTTTATTACGATCAACATTTCCTTCATTTTGATGCATATTTATTTCATTTTGATGCATATTTACTTCATTACGATCAATATTTACTTCATTTTGATGCATATTTACTTCATTACGATCAACATTTCCTTTGTTTCGATGCATATTTATTTCATTTTGATGCATATGTACTTCATTATGATCAACATTTCTTTCGTTTCGATGCATATTTACTACATTTTGATGCGTATTTACTTCATTACGATCAACATTTCCTTCATTTTCGATGCATATTTACTTCATTTTGATGCATATTTACTTCATTACGATCAATATTTTCTTCGTTTTGATGCATATTTACTTCATTTTGATGCATATTTACTTCATTACGATCAACATTTACTCCATTTCGATGCATATTTACTTCATTTTGATGCATATTTACTTAATTATGATCAACATTTCCTCCATTTCTATGCATATTTACTTCATTTTGATGCATATTTACTTCATTACGCTCAATATTTCCATCGTTTCGATGCATATTTACTTCATTTTGATGCATATTTACTTTATTACGATCAACATTTCCTTCGTTCTGATGCATATTTATTTCATTTTGATGCATATTTACATCATTTTGATGCATATTTACTTCATTATGATCAACATTTCTTCGTTTCGATGCATATTTATTTCATTTTGATGCATATGTACTTCATTATGATCAACATTTCATTCGTTTCGATGCATATTTACTTCATTTTGATGCATATTTACTTTATTACGATCAACATTTCCTTCATTTTGATGCATATTTATTTCATTTTGATGCATATTTACTTCATTACGAACAACATTTCCTCTGTTTCGATGCATATTCACTTCATTTTGATGCATATTAACTTCATTACGATCAACATTTCCTTCATTTCGATGCATATTTACTTCATTTTGATGCATATTTACTTTATTACGATCAATATTTCCTTCATGTTGATGTATATTTACTTCATTTTGATGCATATTTATTTCATTACGATCAATATTTTCTTCATTTCGATGCATATTTACTTCATTTTGATGCATATTTACTTCATTACGATCAATATTTACTTGGTTTCGATGCATATTTACATCATTTTGATGCATATTTACTTCATTATGATCAACATTTCCTTCGTTTCGATGCATATTTACTTCCTTTTGATGCATATGTACTTCATTATGATCAACATTTTATTCGTTTCGATGCATATTTACTTCATTTTGATGCATATTTACTTCATTACGATCAACATTTCCTTGGTTTCGATGTATATTTACTTTATTTTGATGCATATTTACTTCATTACGATCAATATTTCATTCGTTTCGATGCATATTTACTTTATTTTGATGCATATTTACTTCATTACGATCAATATTTTCTCCGTTTCGATGCATATTTTCTTCATTTTGATGCATATTTACTTCATTACAATCAACATTTCCTTGGTTTCGTTGCATATTTACTTCATTTTGATTCATATTTACTTCATTACGATCAATATTTTATCCGTTTCGATGCATATTTACTTCATTTTGATGCATATTTACTTTATTTTGATGCATTTTACTTCATTACGATCAACATTTCCTTCGTTTCGATGCATATTTACTTTATTTTGATGCATATTTACTTCATTACGATCAACATTTCTTTCATTTTGATGCATATTTACTTCATTACGATCAACATTTCCTCCGTTTTGATGCATATTTACTTCATTATGATCAATATTTCCTTCATTTTGATGCATATTTACTTCATTACGATTAATATTTCCTTCGTTTCGATGCATATTTACATCATTTTGATGCGTATTTACTTCATTATGATCAACATTTCTTCTTTTCGATGCATATTTATTTCATTTTGATGCATATGTACTTCATTATGATCAACATTTCATTCGTTTCGATGCATATTTACTTCATTTTGATGCATATTTACTTTATTACGATCAACATTTCCTTCATTTTGATGCATATTTATTTCATTTTGATGCATATTTACTTCATTACGATCAATATTTACTTCATTTTGATGCATATTTACTTCATTACGATCAACATTTCCTTTGTTTCGATGCATATTTATTTCATTTTGATGCATATGTACTTCATTATGATCAACATTTCTTTCGTTTCGATGCATATTTACTACATTTTGATGCGTATTTACTTCATTACGATCAACATTTCCTTCATTTTCGATGCATATTTACTTCATTTTGATGCATATTTACTTCATTACGATCAATATTTTCTTCGTTTTGATGCATATTTACTTCATTTTGATGCATATTTACTTCATTACGATCAACATTTACTCCATTTCGATGCATATTTACTTCATTTTGATGCATATTTACTTAATTATGATCAACATTTCCTCCATTTCTATGCATATTTACTTCATTTTGATGCATATTTACTTCATTACGCTCAATATTTCCATCGTTTCGATGCATATTTACTTCATTTTGATGCATATTTACTTTATTACGATCAACATTTCCTTCGTTCTGATGCATATTTATTTCATTTTGATGCATATTTACATCATTTTGATGCATATTTACTTCATTATGATCAACATTTCTTCGTTTCGATGCATATTTATTTCATTTTGATGCATATGTACTTCATTATGATCAACATTTCATTCGTTTCGATGCATATTTACTTCATTTTGATGCATATTTACTTTATTACGATCAACATTTCCTTCATTTTGATGCATATTTATTTCATTTTGATGCATATTTACTTCATTACGAACAACATTTCCTCTGTTTCGATGCATATTCACTTCATTTTGATGCATATTAACTTCATTACGATCAACATTTCCTTCATTTCGATGCATATTTACTTCATTTTGATGCATATTTACTTTATTACGATCAATATTTCCTTCATGTTGATGTATATTTACTTCATTTTGATGCATATTTATTTCATTACGATCAATATTTTCTTCATTTCGATGCATATTTACTTCATTTTGATGCATATTTACTTCATTACGATCAATATTTACTTGGTTTCGATGCATATTTACATCATTTTGATGCATATTTACTTCATTATGATCAACATTTCCTTCGTTTCGATGCATATTTACTTCCTTTTGATGCATATGTACTTCATTATGATCAACATTTTATTCGTTTCGATGCATATTTACTTCATTTTGATGCATATTTACTTCATTACGATCAACATTTCCTTGGTTTCGATGTATATTTACTTTATTTTGATGCATATTTACTTCATTACGATCAATATTTCATTCGTTTCGATGCATATTTACTTTATTTTGATGCATATTTACTTCATTACGATCAATATTTTCTCCGTTTCGATGCATATTTTCTTCATTTTGATGCATATTTACTTCATTACAATCAACATTTCCTTGGTTTCGTTGCATATTTACTTCATTTTGATTCATATTTACTTCATTACGATCAATATTTTATCCGTTTCGATGCATATTTACTTCATTTTGATGCATATTTACTTTATTTTGATGCATTTTACTTCATTACGATCAACATTTCCTTCGTTTCGATGCATATTTACTTTATTTTGATGCATATTTACTTCATTACGATCAACATTTCTTTCATTTTGATGCATATTTACTTCATTACGATCAACATTTCCTCCGTTTTGATGCATATTTACTTCATTATGATCAATATTTCCTTCATTTTGATGCATATTTACTTCATTACGATTAATATTTCCTTCGTTTCGATGCATATTTACATCATTTTGATGCGTATTTACTTCATTATGATCAACATTTCTTCTTTTCGATGCATATTTATTTCATTTTGATGCATATGTACTTCATTATGATCAACATTTCATTCGTTTCGATGCATATTTACTTCATTTTGATGCATATTTACTTTATTACGATCAACATTTCCTTCATTTTGATGCATATTTATTTCATTTTGATGCATATTTACTTCATTACGATCAATATTTACTTCATTTTGATGCATATTTACTTCATTACGATCAACATTTCCTTTGTTTCGATGCATATTTATTTCATTTTGATGCATATGTACTTCATTATGATCAACATTTCTTTCGTTTCGATGCATATTTACTACATTTTGATGCGTATTTACTTCATTACGATCAACATTTCCTTCATTTTCGATGCATATTTACTTCATTTTGATGCATATTTACTTCATTACGATCAATATTTTCTTCGTTTTGATGCATATTTACTTCATTTTGATGCATATTTACTTCATTACGATCAACATTTACTCCATTTCGATGCATATTTACTTCATTTTGATGCATATTTACTTAATTATGATCAACATTTCCTCCATTTCTATGCATATTTACTTCATTTTGATGCATATTTACTTCATTACGCTCAATATTTCCATCGTTTTGATGCATATTTACTTCATTTTGATACATATTTACTTTATTACGATCAACATTTCCTTCGTTCTGATGCATATTTATTTCATTTTGATGCATATTTACTTCATTACGAACAACATTTCCTCTGTTTCGATGTATATTCACTTCATTTTCATGCATATTTACTTCATTACGATCAACATTTCCTTCATTTCGATGCATATTTACTTCATTTTGATGCATATTTACTTTATTACGATCAATATTTCCTTCATTTTGATGTATATTTACTTCATTTTGATGCATATTTATTTCATTACGATCAATATTTTCTTCGTTTCGATGCATATTTACTTCATTTTGATGCATATTTACTTCATTACGATCAATATTTACTTGGTTTCGATGCATATTTACATCATTTTGATGCATATTTACTTCATTATGATCAACATTTCCTTCGTTTCGATGCATATTTACTTCCTTTTGATGCATATGTACTTCATTATGATCAATATTTTATTCGTTTTGATGCATATTTACTTCATTTTGATGCATATTTACTTCATTACGATCAACATTTCCTTGGTTTCGATGTATATTTACTTTATTTTGATGCATATTTACTTCATTACGATCAATATTTCCTTCGTTTCGATGCATATTTACTTCATTTTGATTCATATTTACTTCATTACGATCAATATTTTCTCCGTTTCGATGTATATTTTCTTCATTTTGATGCATATTTACTTCATTACAATCAACATTTCCTTGGTTTCGTTGCATATTTACTTCATTTTGATTCATATTTACTTCATTACGATCAATATTTTATCCGTTTCGATGCATATTTACTTCATTTTGATGCATATTTACTTTATTTTGATGCATATTTACTTAATTACGATCAACATTTCCTTCGTTTCGATGCATATTTACTTTATTTTGATGCATATTTACTTCATTACGATCAACATTTCTTTCATTTTGATGCATATTTACTTCATTACGATCAACATTTCCTCCGTTTTGATGCATATTTACTTCATTATGATCAATATTTCCTTCATTTTGATCAATATTTCCTTCATTACGATGCATATTTACATCATTTTGATGCATATTTACATCATTTTGATGCATATTTACTTCATTATGATCAACATTTCTTCGTTTTGATGCATATTTATTTCATTTTGATGCATATTTACTTCATTACGAACAATATTTCCTCTGTTTCGATGCATATTCACTTCATTTTGATGCATATTAACTTCATTACGATCAACATTTCCTTCATTTCGAGCATATTTACTTCATTTTGATGCATATTTACTTTATTACGATCAATATTTCCTTCATTTTGATGTATATTTACTTCATTTTGATGCATATTTATTTCATTACGATCAATATTTTCTTCATTTCGATGCATATTTACTTCATTTTGATGCATATTTACTTCATTACGATCAATATTTACTTGGTTTCGATGCATATTTACATCATTTTGATGCATATTTACTTCATTATGATCAACATTTCCTTCGTTTCGATGCATATTTACTTCCTTTTGATGCATATGTACTTCATTATGATCAATATTTTATTCGTTTTGATGCATATTTACTTCATTTTGATGCATATTTACTTCATTACGATCAACATTTCCTTGGTTTCGATGTATATTTACTTTATTTTGATGCATATTTACTTCATTACGATCAATATTTCCTTCGTTTCGATGCATATTTACTTCATTTTGATTCATATTTACTTCATTACGATCAATATTTTCTCCGTTTCGATGTATATTTTCTTCATTTTGATGCATATTTACTTCATTACAATCAACATTTCCTTGGTTTCGTTGCATATTTACTTCATTTTGATTCATATTTACTTCATTACGATCAATATTTTATCCGTTTCGATGCATATTTACTTCATTTTGATGCATATTTACTTTATTTTGATGCATATTTACTTAATTACGATCAACATTTCCTTCGTTTCGATGCATATTTACTTTATTTTGATGCATATTTACTTCATTACGATCAACATTTCTTTCATTTTGATGCATATTTACTTCATTACGATCAACATTTCCTCCGTTTTGATGCATATTTACTTCATTATGATCAATATTTCCTTCATTTTGATCAATATTTCCTTCATTACGATGCATATTTACATCATTTTGATGCATATTTACATCATTTTGATGCATATTTACTTCATTATGATCAACATTTCTTCGTTTTGATGCATATTTATTTCATTTTGATGCATATTTACTTCATTACGAACAATATTTCCTCTGTTTCGATGCATATTCACTTCATTTTGATGCATATTAACTTCATTACGATCAACATTTCCTTCATTTCGATGCATATTTACTTCATTTTGATGCATATTTACTTTATTACGATCAATATTTCCTTCATTTTGATGTATATTTACTTCATTTTGATGCATATTTATTTCATTACGATCAATATTTTCTTCATTTCGATGCATATTTACTTCATTTTGATGCATATTTACTTCATTACGATCAATATTTACTTGGTTTCGATGCATATTTACATCATTTTGATGCATATTTACTTCATTATGATCAACATTTCCTTCGTTTCGATGCATATTTACTTCCTTTTGATGCATATGTACTTCATTATGATCAACATTTTATTCGTTTCGATGCATATTTACTTCATTTTGATGCATATTTACTTCATTACGATCAACATTTCCTTGGTTTCGATGTATATTTACTTTATTTTGATGCATATTTACTTCATTACGATCAATATTTCCTTCGTTTCGATGCATATTTACTTCATTTTGATGCATATTTACTTCATTACGATCAATATTTTCTCCGTTTCGATGCATATTTTCTTCATTTTGATGCATATTTACTCATTACAATCAACATTTCCCTGGTTTCGTTGCATATTTACCTCATTTTGATTCATATTTACTTCATTACGATCAATATTTTATCCGTTTTGATGCATATTTACTTCATTTTGATGTATATTTACTTCATTTTGATGCATATTTACTTCATTACGATCAACATTTCCTTCGTTTCGATGCATATTTACTTTATTTTGATGCATATTTACTTCATTACGATCAACATTTCTTTCATTTTGATGCATATTTACTTCATTACGATCAACATTTCTTTCATTTTGATGCATATTTACTTCATTACGATCAACATTTCCTCCGTTTTGATGCATATTTACTTCATTATGATCAATATTTCCTTCATTTTGATGCATATTTACTTCATTACGATCAATATTTCCTTCATTTCGATGCATATTTACATCATTTTGATGCATATTTACTTCATTATGATCAACATTTCCTTCGTTTCGATGCATATTTGTTTCATTTTGATGCATATGTACTTCATTATGATCAACATTTCATTCGTTTCGATGCATATTTACTTCATTTTGATGCATTTACTTCATTACGATCAACATTTCGTTCGTTTCGATGCATATTTACTTTATTTTGATGCATATTTATTTTATTACGATCAACATTTCCTTCATTTTGAGGCATATTTACTTCATTTTGATGCATATTTACTTCATTACGATCAATATTTTCTTCGTTTCGATGCATATTTACTTCATTTTGATGTATAATTACTTCATTACGATCAATATTTCCTTCGTTTCGATGCATATTTACATCATTTTGATGCATATTTACTTCATTATGATCAACATTTCCTTCGTTTCGATGCATATTTATTTCATTTTGATGCATATGTACTTCATTATGATCAACATTTCATTCGTTTCGATGCATATTTACTTCATTTTGATGCATATTTACTTCATTACGATCATTATTTCCTTTGTTTTGATGCACATTTATTTTATTTTGATGCTTATTTACTTCATTATGATCAACATTTCCTTCGTTTCGGTGCATATTTACTTTATTTTGATGTATATTTACTTCATTACGATCAATATTTTCTCCGTTTCGATGCATATTTATTTCATTTTGATGCATATTTACTTCATTACAATCAATATTTTCTTGGTTTCGTTGCATATTTACTTCATTTTGATGCATATTTACTTCATTACGATCAATATTTTCTCCGTTTCGATGCATATTTACTTCATTTTGATGCATATTTACTTCATTACATTCAATATTTCCTCCGTTTCGATGCATATTTACTTCATTTTGATGCATATTTACTTCATTATGATCAACATTTCCTTCGTTTCGATGCATATTTACTTTATTTTGATGCATATTTACTTCATTACGATCAATATTTCCTTCATTTTGATGCACATTTACTTCATTACGATCAACATTTCCTCCATTTTGATGCATATTTACTTCATTACGATCAACATTTTCTCCGATTCGATGCATATTTACTTCATTTTGGTGCATATTTAATTCATTACGAATAATATTTTCTTCATTTCGATGTATATTTATATCATTTTGATGCATATTTACTTCATTACGATCAATATTTTCTTTGTTTCGATGCATATTTACTTTATTTTGATGCATATTTACTTCATTGCAATAAACATTATCTTCGTTTTGATGCACATTTACTTCATTTTGATGCATATTTACTTCATTACGATCAATATTTTCTCCATTTCGATGCATATTTACTTCATTTTGATGCATATTTACTTCATTACAATCAATATTTCCTTCGTTTCGATACATATTTACTTCATTTTGATGCATATTTACTTCATTACGATCAATATTTCCTTCGTTTCGATGCATATTTACTTCATTTTGATGCATCTTTACTTCATTACGATCAACATTTCTTCGTTTTGATGCATATTTACTTCATTTTGATGCATATTTACTTCATTACGATCAATATTTACTTCATTTTGATGCATATTTACTTCATTACGATCAACATTTCCTTTGTTTCGATGCATATTTATTTCATTTTGATGCATATGTACTTCATTATGATCAACATTTCTTTCGTTTCGATGCATATTTACTACATTTTGATGCGTATTTACTTCATTACGATCAACATTTCCTTCATTTCGATAAATATTTACGTCATTTTGATGCATATTTACTTCATTACGATCAATATTTTCTCCGTTATGATGCATATTTACTTCATTTTGATGCATATTTACTTCATTACGATCAACATTTTCTTCGTTTCGATGCATATTTACTTCATTTTGATGCATATTTACTTCATTACGATCAATATTTCCTTCGTTTCGATGCATATTTACTTCATTTTGATGCATTTACTTCATTACGATCAATATTTCCTTCGCTTCGATGCATATTTACTTCATTTTGATGCATATGTACTTCATTATGATCAACATTTCATTCGTTTCGATGCATATTTTCTTCATTTTGATGCATTTACTTCATTACGATCAACATTTCCTTCGTTTTGATGCATATTTACTTCATTTTGATGCATATTTATTTCATTACGATCAATATTTCCTCCGTTTCGATGCATATTTACTTCATTTTGATGCATATTTACTTCATTACGATCAACATTTCTTTCGTTTCGATGCATATTTACTTCATTTTGATGCATATTTACTTTATTACGATCAACATTCCTTCGTTTGGATGCATATTTATTTCATTTTGATGCATATTTACTTCATTACGAACAATATTTCCTCCGTTTCGATGCATATTTACTTCATTTGGATGCATATTTACTTCATTACGATCAACATTTTCTCCGATTCGATGCATATTTACTTCATTTTGGTGCATATTTAATTCATTACGAACAATATTTCCTTCATTTCGATGCATATTTATATCATTTTGATGCATATGTACTTCATTACGATCAACATTTCATTTGTTTCGATGCATATTTACTTTATTTTGATGCATATTTACTTCATTGCAATAAACATTATCTTCGTTTCGATGAACATTTACTTCATTTTGATGCATATTTACTTCATTACGATCAACATTTTCTCCATTTCGATGCATATTTACTTCATTTTGATGCATATATACTTCATTACAATCAACATTTCCTTCGTTTCGATACATATTTACTTCATTTTGATGCATATTTACTTCATTACGATCAATATTTCCTTCGTTTCGATGCATATTTACTTCATTTTGATGCATCTTTACTTCATTACGATCAACATTTCTTCGTTTTGATGCATATTTACTTCATTTTGATGCATATTTACTTCATTACGATCAATATTTACTTCATTTTGATGCATATTTACTTCATTATGATCAACATTTCCTTTGTTTCGATGCATATTTATTTCATTTTGATGCATATGTACTTCATTATGATCAAATTTCTTTCGTTTCGATGCATATTTACTACATTTTGATGCATATTTACTTCATTACGATCAACATTTCCTTCATTTTGATGCATATTTACTTCATTTTGATGCATATTTACTTCATTACGATCAATATTTTCTTCGTTTCGATGCATATTTACTTCATTTTGATGCATATTTACTTCATTACGATCAACATTTCCTTCGTTTCGATACATATTTACTTCATTTTGATGCATATTTACTTCATTACGATCAACATTTCCTTCGTTTCGATACATATTTACTTCATTTTGATGCATATTTACTTCATTACGATCAATATTTCCTTCGTTTCGATGCATATTTACTTCATTTTGATGCATCTTTACTTCATTACGATCAATATTTCTTCGTTTTGATGCATATTTACTTCATTTTGATGCATATTTACTTCACTACGATCAATATTTACTTCATTTTGATGCATATTTACTTCATTATGATCAACATTTCCTTTGTTTCGATGCATATTTATTTCATTTTGATGCATATGTACTTCATTATGATCAAATTTCTTTCGTTTCGATGCATATTTACTACATTTTGATGCGTATTTACTTAATTACGATCAATATTTCCTTCATTTCGATGAATGTTTACTTCATTTTGATGCATATTTACTTCATTACGATAAATATTTTCTCCGTTTCGATGCATATTTTCTTCATTTTGATGCATTTACTTAATTACGATCAATATTTCCTTCGTTTCGATGCATATTTACTTCATTACGATCAACATTTCCTTCGTTTTGATGCATATTTTATTAATTTTGATGCATATTTACTTCATTACGATCAACATTTCCTCCGTTTCGATGCATATTTACTTCATTTGGATGTATATTTACTTCATTACGATATACATTTCCTTCGTTTCGATGCATATTTACTTAATTTTGATGCATATTTACTTTGTTACGATCAACATTTCCTTTATTTTGATGCATATTTACTTCATTTTGATGCATATTTACTTCATTAAGATCAACATTTCCTTCGTTTTGATGCATATTTACTTCATTTTGATGCATATTTACTTTATTACGATCAACATTTCCTTCGTTCTGATGCATATTTATTTCATTTTGATGCATATTTACTTCATTACGAACAACATTTCCTCTGTTTCGATGTATATTCACTTCATTTTGATGCATATTTACTTCATTACGATCAACATTTCCTTCATTTCGATGCATATTTACTTCATTTTGATGCATATTTACTTTATTACGATCAATATTTCCTTCATTTTGATGTATATTTACTTCATTTTGATGCATATTTATTTCATTACGATCAATATTTTCTTCGTTTCGATGCATATTTACTTCATTTTGATGCATATTTACTTCATTACGATCAATATTTACTTGGTTTTGATGCATATTTACATCATTTTGATGCATATTTACTTCATTATGATCAACATTTCCTTCGTTTCGATGCATATTTACTTCCTTTTGATGCATATGTACTTCATTATGATCAATATTTTATTCGTTTTGATGCATATTTACTTCATTTTGATGCATATTTACTTCATTACGATCAACATTTCCTTGGTTTCGATGTATATTTACTTTATTTTGATGCATATTTACTTCATTACGATCAATATTTCCTTCGTTTCGATGCATATTTACTTCATTTTGATTCATATTTACTTCATTACGATCAATATTTTCTCCGTTTCGATGCATATTTTCTTCATTTTGATGCATATTTACTTCATTACAATCAACATTTCCTTGGTTTCGTTGCATATTTACTTCATTTTGATTCATATTTACTTCATTACGATCAATATTTTATCCGTTTCGATGCATATTTACTTCATTTTGATGCATATTTACTTTATTTTGATGCATATTTACTTTATTACGATCAACATTTCCTTCGTTTCGATGCATATTTACTTTATTTTGATGCATATTTACTTCATTACGATCAACATTTCTTTCATTTTGATGCATATTTACTTCATTACGATCAACATTTCCTCCGTTTTGATGCATATTTACTTCATTATGATCAATATTTCCTTCATTTTGATGCATATTTACTTCATTACGATCAATATTTCCTTCGTTTCGATGCATATTTACATCATTTTGATGCATATTTACTTCATTATGATCCACATTTCTTCGTTTCGATGCATATTTATTTCATTTTGATGCATATGTACTTCATTATGATCAACATTTCATTCGTTTCGATGCATATTTACTTCATTTTGATGCATATTTACTTTATTACGATCAACATTTCCTTCATTTTGATGCATATTTATTTCATTTTGATGCATATTTACTTCATTACGAACAACATTTCCTCTGTTTCGATGCATATTCACTTCATTTTGATGCATATTAACTTCATTACGATCAACATTTCCTTCATTTCGATGCATATTTACTTCATTTTGATGCATATTTACTTTATTACGATCAATATTTCCTTCATGTTGATGTATATTTACTTCATTTTGATGCATATTTATTTCATTACGATCAATATTTTCTTCATTTCGATGCATATTTACTTCATTTTGATGCATATTTACTTCATTACGATCAATATTTACTTGGTTTCGATGCATATTTACATCATTTTGATGCATATTTACTTCATTATGATCAACATTTCCTTCGTTTCGATGCATATTTACTTCCTTTTGATGCATATGTACTTCATTATGATCAACATTTTATTCGTTTCGATGCATATTTACTTCATTTTGATGCATATTTACTTCATTACGATCAACATTTCCTTGGTTTCGATGTATATTTACTTTATTTTGATGCATATTTACTTCATTACTATCAATATTTCATTCGTTTCGATGCATATTTACTTTATTTTGATGCATATTTACTTCATTACGATCAATATTTTCTCCGTTTCGATGCATATTTTCTTCATTTTGATGCATATTTACTTCATTACAATCAACATTTCCTTGGTTTCGTTGCATATTTACTTCATTTTGATTCATATTTACTTCATTACGATCAATATTTTATCCGTTTCGATGCATATTTACTTCATTTTGATGCATATTTACTTTATTTTGATGCATTTTACTTCATTACGATCAACATTTCCTTCGTTTCGATGCATATTTACTTTATTTTGATGCATATTTACTTCATTACGATCAACATTTCTTTCATTTTGATGCATATTTACTTCATTACGATCAACATTTCCTCCGTTTTGATGCATATTTACTTCATTATGATCAATATTTCCTTCATTTTGATGCATATTTACTTCATTACGATCAATATTTCCTTCGTTTCGATGCATATTTACATCATTTTGATGCATATTTACTTCATTATGATCAACATTTCTTCTTTTCGATGCATATTTATTTCATTTTGATGCATATGTACTTCATTATGATCAACATTTCATTCGTTTCGATGCATATTTACTTCATTTTGATGCATATTTACTTTATTACGATCAACATTTCCTTCATTTTGATGCATATTTATTTCATTTTGATGCATATTTACTTCATTACGAACAATATTTCCTCTGTTTCGATGCATATTCACTTCATTTTGATGCATATTAACTTCATTACGAT
Organism: Pogostemon cablin; assembly: GCA_023678885.1. NCBI lineage: Eukaryota > Viridiplantae > Streptophyta > Magnoliopsida > Lamiales > Lamiaceae > Pogostemon > Pogostemon cablin. The sequence goes on from CM043011.1 coordinate 17,703,679, forward strand.
CAACATTTCCTTCATTTCGATGCATATTTACTTCATTTTGATGCATATTTACTTTATTACGATCAATATTTCCTTCATTTTGATGTATATTTACTTCATTTTGATGCATATTTATTTCATTACGATCAATATTTTCTTCATTTCGATGCATATTTACTTCATTTTGATGCATATTTACTTCATTACGATCAATATTTACTTGGTTTCGATGCATATTTACATCATTTTGATGCATATTTACTTCATTATGATCAACATTTCCTTCGTTTCGATGCATATTTACTTCCTTTTGATGCATATGTACTTCATTATGATCAACATTTTATTCGTTTCGATGCATATTTACTTCATTTTGATGCATATTTACTTCATTACGATCAACATTTCCTTGGTTTCGATGTATATTTACTTTATTTTGATGCATATTTACTTCATTACGATCAATATTTCCTTCGTTTCGATGCATATTTACTTCATTTTGATGCATATTTACTTCATTACGATCAATATTTTCTCCGTTTCGATGCATATTTTTTTCATTTTGATGCATATTTACTTCATTACAATCAACATTTCCTTGGTTTCGTTGCATATTTACCTCATTTTGATTCATATTTACTTCATTACGATCAATATTTTATCCGTTTTGATGCATATTTACTTCATTTTGATATATATTTAATTCATTTTGATGCATATTTACTTCATTACGATCAACATTTCCTTCGTTTCGATGCATATTTACTTTATTTTGATGCATATTTACTTCATTACGATCAACATTTCTTTCATTTTGATGCATATTTACTTCATTACGATCAACATTTCTTTCATTTTGATGCATATTTACTTCATTACGATCAACATTTCCTCCGTTTTGATGCATATTTACTTCATTATGATCAATATTTCCTTCATTTTGATGCATATTTACTTCATTACGATCAATATTTCCTTCATTTCGATGCATATTTACATCATTTTGATGCATATTTACTTCATTATGATCAACATTTCCTTCGTTTCGATGCATATTTGTTTCATTTTGATGCATATGTACTTCATTATGATCAACATTTCATTCGTTTCGATGCATATTTACTTCATTTTGATGCATTTACTTCATTACGATCAACATTTCGTTCGTTTCGATGCATATTTACTTTATTTTGATGCATATTTATTTTATTACGATCAACATTTCCTTCATTTTGAGGCATATTTACTTCATTTTGATGCATATTTACTTCATTACGATCAATATTTTCTTCGTTTCGATGCATATTTACTTCATTTTGATGTATAATTACTTCATTACGATCAATATTTCCTTCGTTTCGATGCATATTTACATCATTTTGATGCATATTTACTTCATTATGATCAACATTTCCTTCGTTTCGATGCATATTTATTTCATTTTGATGCATATGTACTTCATTATGATCAACATTTCATTCGTTTCGATGCATATTTACTTCATTTTGATGCATATTTACTTCATTACGATCATTATTTCCTTTGTTTTGATGCACATTTATTTTATTTTGATGCTTATTTACTTCATTATGATCAACATTTCCTTCGTTTCGGTGCATATTTACTTTATTTTGATGTATATTTACTTCATTACGATCAATATTTTCTCCGTTTCGATGCATATTTATTTCATTTTGATGCATATTTACTTCATTACAATCAATATTTTCTTGGTTTCGTTGCATATTTACTTCATTTTGATGCATATTTACTTCATTACGATCAATATTTTCTCCGTTTCGATGCATATTTACTTCATTTTGATGCATATTTACTTCATTACATTCAATATTTCCTCCGTTTCGATGCATATTTACTTCATTTTGATGCATATTTACTTCATTATGATCAACATTTCCTTCGTTTCGATGCATATTTACTTTATTTTGATGCATATTTACTTCATTACGATCAATATTTCCTTCATTTTGATGCACATTTACTTCATTACGATCAACATTTCCTCCATTTTGATGCATATTTACTTCATTACGATCAACATTTTCTCCGATTCGATGCATATTTACTTCATTTTGGTGCATATTTAATTCATTACGAATAATATTTTCTTCATTTCGATGTATATTTATATCATTTTGATGCATATTTACTTCATTACGATCAATATTTCCTTTGTTTCGATGCATATTTACTTTATTTTGATGCATATTTACTTCATTGCAATAAACATTATCTTCGTTTTGATGCACATTTACTTCATTTTGATGCATATTTACTTCATTACGATCAATATTTTCTCCATTTCGATGCATATTTACTTCATTTTGATGCATATTTACTTCATTACAATCAATATTTCCTTCGTTTCGATACATATTTACTTCATTTTGATGCATATTTACTTCATTACGATCAATATTTCCTTCGTTTCGATGCATATTTACTTCATTTTGATGCATCTTTACTTCATTACGATCAACATTTCTTCGTTTTGATGCATATTTACTTCATTTTGATGCATATTTACTTCATTACGATCAATATTTACTTCATTTTGATGCATATTTACTTCATTACGATCAACATTTCCTTTGTTTCGATGCATATTTATTTCATTTTGATGCATATGTACTTCATTATGATCAACATTTCTTTCGTTTCGATGCATATTTACTACATTTTGATGCATATTTACTTCATTACGATCAACATTTCCTTCATTTCGATAAATATTTACGTCATTTTGATGCATATTTACTTCATTACGATCAATATTTTCTCCGTTATGATGCATATTTACTTCATTTTGATGCATATTTACTTTATTACGATCAACATTTTCTTCGTTTCGATGCATATTTACTTCATTTTGATGCATATTTACTTCATTACGATCAATATTTCCTTCGTTTCGATGCATATTTACTTCATTTTGATGCATTTACTTCATTACGATCAACATTTCCTTCGCTTCGATGCATATTTACTTCATTTTGATGCATATGTACTTCATTATGATCAACATTCCATTCGTTTCGATGCATATTTTCTTCATTTTGATGCATTTACTTCATTACGATCAACATTTCCTTCGTTTTGATGCATATTTACTTCATTTTGATGCATATTTATTTCATTACGATCAATATTTCCTCCGTTTCGATGCATATTTACTTCATTTTGATGCATATTTACTTCATTACGATCAACATTTCTTTCGTTTCGATGCATATTTACTTCATTTTGATGCATATTTACTTTATTACGATCAACATTCCTTCGTTTGGATGCATATTTATTTCATTTTGATGCATATTTACTTCATTACGAACAATATTTCCTCCGTTTCGATGCATATTTACTTCATTTGGATGCATATTTACTTCATTACGATCAACATTTTCTCCGATTCGATGCATATTTACTTCATTTTGGTGCATATTTAATTCATTACGAACAATATTTCCTTCATTTCGATGCATATTTATATCATTTTGATGCATATGTACTTCATTACGATCAACATTTCATTTGTTTCGATGCATATTTACTTTATTTTGATGCATATTTACTTCATTGCAATAAACATTATCTTCGTTTCGATGAACATTTACTTCATTTTGATGCATATTTACTTCATTACGATCAACATTTTCTCCATTTCGATGCATATTTACTTCATTTTGATGCATATATACTTCATTACAATCAACATTTCCTTCGTTTCGATACATATTTACTTCATTTTGATGCATATTTACTTCATTACGATCAATATTTCCTTCGTTTCGATGCATATTTACTTCATTTTGATGCATCTTTACTTCATTACGATCAACATTTCTTCGTTTTGATGCATATTTACTTCATTTTGATGCATATTTACTTCATTACGATCAATATTTACTTCATTTTGATGCATATTTACTTCATTATGATCAACATTTCCTTTGTTTCGATGCATATTTATTTCATTTTGATGCATATGTACTTCATTATGATCAAATTTCTTTCGTTTCGATGCATATTTACTACATTTTGATGCATATTTACTTCATTACGATCAACATTTCCTTCATTTTGATGCATATTTACTTCATTTTGATGCATATTTACTTCATTACGATCAATATTTTCTTCGTTTCGATGCATATTTACTTCATTTTGATGCATATTTACTTCATTACGATCAACATTTCCTTCGTTTCGATACATATTTACTTCATTTTGATGCATATTTACTTCATTACGATCAACATTTCCTTCGTTTCGATACATATTTACTTCATTTTGATGCATATTTACTTCATTACGATCAATATTTCCTTCGTTTCGATGCATATTTACTTCATTTTGATGCATCTTTACTTCATTACGATCAATATTTCTTCGTTTTGATGCATATTTACTTCATTTTGATGCATATTTACTTCACTACGATCAATATTTACTTCATTTTGATGCATATTTACTTCATTATGATCAACATTTCCTTTGTTTCGATGCATATTTATTTCATTTTGATGCATATGTACTTCATTATGATCAAATTTCTTTCGTTTCGATGCATATTTACTACATTTTGATGCGTATTTACTTAATTACGATCAATATTTCCTTCATTTCGATGAATGTTTACTTCATTTTGATGCATATTTACTTCATTACGATAAATATTTTCTCCGTTTCGATGCATATTTTCTTCATTTTGATGCATTTACTTCATTACGATCAATATTTCCTTCGTTTCGATGCATATTTACTTCATTACGATCAACATTTCCTTCGTTTTGATGCATATTTTATTCATTTTGATGCATATTTACTTCATTACGATCAACATTTCCTCCGTTTCGATGCATATTTACTTCATTTGGATGTATATTTACTTCATTACGATATACATTTCCTTCGTTTCGATGCATATTTACTTAATTTTGATGCATATTTACTTTGTTACGATCAACATTTCCTTTATTTTGATGCATATTTACTTCATTTTGATGCATATTTACTTCATTAAGATCAACATTTCCTTCGTTTTGATGCATATTTACTTCATTTTGATGCATATTTACTTTATTACGATCAACATTTCCTTCGTTCTGATGCATATTTACTTCATTACGAACAACATTTCCTCTGTTTCGATGTATATTCACTTCATTTTGATGCATATTTACTTCATTACGATCAACATTTCCTTCATTTCGATGCATATTTACTTCATTTTGATGCATATTTACTTTATTACGATCAATATTTCCTTCATTTTGATGTATATTTACTTCATTTTGATGCATATTTATTTCATTACGATCAATATTTTCTTCGTTTCGATGCATATTTACTTCATTTTGATGCATATTTACTTCATTACGATCAATATTTACTTGGTTTTGATGCATATTTACATCATTTTGATGCATATTTACTTCATTATGATCAACATTTCCTTCGTTTCGATGCATATTTACTTCCTTTTGATGCATATGTACTTCATTATGATCAATATTTTATTCGTTTTGATGCATATTTACTTCATTTTGATGCATATTTACTTCATTACGATCAACATTTCCTTGGTTTCGATGTATATTTACTTTATTTTGATGCATATTTACTTCATTACGATCAATATTTCCTTCGTTTCGATGCATATTTACTTCATTTTGATTCATATTTACTTCATTACGATCAATATTTTCTCCGTTTCGATGCATATTTTCTTCATTTTGATGCATATTTACTTCATTACAATCAACATTTCCTTGGTTTCGTTGCATATTTACTTCATTTTGATTCATATTTACTTCATTACGATCAATATTTTATCCGTTTCGATGCATATTTACTTCATTTTGATGCATATTTACTTTATTTTGATGCATATTTACTTTATTACGATCAACATTTCCTTCGTTTCGATGCATATTTACTTTATTTTGATGCATATTTACTTCATTACGATCAACATTTCTTTCATTTTGATGCATATTTACTTCATTACGATCAACATTTCCTCCGTTTTGATGCATATTTACTTCATTATGATCAATATTTCCTTCATTTTGATGCATATTTACTTCATTACGATCAATATTTCCTTCGTTTCGATGCATATTTACATCATTTTGATGCATATTTACTTCATTATGATCCACATTTCTTCGTTTCGATGCATATTTATTTCATTTTGATGCATATGTACTTCATTATGATCAACATTTCATTCGTTTCGATGCATATTTACTTCATTTTGATGCATATTTACTTTATTACGATCAACATTTCCTTCATTTTGATGCATATTTATTTCATTTTGATGCATATTTACTTCATTACGAACAACATTTCCTCTGTTTCGATGCATATTCACTTCATTTTGATGCATATTAACTTCATTACGATCAACATTTCCTTCATTTCGATGCATATTTACTTCATTTTGATGCATATTTACTTTATTACGATCAATATTTCCTTCATGTTGATGTATATTTACTTCATTTTGATGCATATTTATTTCATTACGATCAATATTTTCTTCATTTCGATGCATATTTACTTCATTTTGATGTATATTTACTTCATTACGATCAATATTTACTTGGTTTCGATGCATATTTACATCATTTTGATGCATATTTACTTCATTATGATCAACATTTCCTTCGTTTCGATGCATATTTACTTCCTTTTGATGCATATGTACTTCATTATGATCAACATTTTATTCGTTTCGATGCATATTTACTTCATTTTGATGCATATTTACTTCATTACGATCAACATTTCCTTGGTTTCGATGTATATTTACTTTATTTTGATGCATATTTACTTCATTACGATCAATATTTCATTCGTTTCGATGCATATTTACTTTATTTTGATGCATATTTACTTCATTACGATCAATATTTTCTCCGTTTCGATGCATATTTTCTTCATTTTGATGCATATTTACTTCATTTTGATGCATATTTACTTTATTTTGATGCATTTTACTTCATTACGATCAACATTTCCTTCGTTTCGATGCATATTTACTTTATTTTGATGCATATTTACTTCATTACGATCAACATTTCTTTAATTTTGATGCATATTTACTTCATT